>WTXL01000062.1:0-177856 GCA_022376525.1 Russula vinacea
GAGGCGCGGGGGCGAGGGTCTTCGTCGAGGGTGCGCTGGATCGTGCGCTACCCCCAATCTCCTCCCAACTGAAAAAAAAGCCGTCCTCGGCTTCGGGTTAGTCTGCGCGGTATGGGGGAATATAAACAAGTAGGGCGCTGTAATTGTCCGATGGTATACTAGGGGGCGGCGGATCTACGGACGAAAGGAGGAATGAGGCGGAAATGTCTGCTGGTATGGTACGGGGTCCGGGGCGCGATAAACTATAATGGTGGGGGGTATGTACGCGGAGGAGGGTATCTCCTCCCAACTGAGAGCGCTGAGCTCTCCCTCTTCGCCTATGCTGCTGCTGCTGCGACCGCGGTCGCGCTCCTCGTCTTCTTCGGCAGTTCCGGCCTGGGTCGGGCTGCGGTTGTCTGCGGGGGTGTCGTCGGGCTCTGCGTTGCCCTGCGCTGTCCTCGACCGCCGGGCGGAGGTCATCAGCGCTCCGAGGCGGTCGATGAGGGCTCCAAACCCTGCGGCGTGCTCCTGCTCCGAGATGGCTTCTGCGCGCGGTCAGCTCTCTGGCCAACGCTACGAGCGCGTCGACCTCATCCTCTAGGGTGGCAAGGGCGTCGCTATACTTGTGCTCCGCGCTGCCCGTCTGGGCGACTGTGTCCTGTACGGCGGCCAACTCCGCTCGAGCGACTCCGCGAGGGGCGCGAAGTCGAGCGCGGAAGGGCACAAGGTGAGGGATCGAGCTCGGAGCGATGATGAGGGTGAAGACTGGCCGAGGCAGTCGCTCCACTTGTTGTCCTGCAACTCCCTTCCTGCTCTGGCTCTTCCAGGTCTTCTGCGCTCCGGTCAGTGTTGCTCGCTGCGCCATCTGCGGCGCTTTCTTCGACTGCGCGGGCTGAACCCATGAGCGCTCCGAGCCTGTCCATGAGGGTTCCGAACCCTTCTGCGTGCTCCTGCTCTGAGCTATCTCCGGCGCAGTGGTCGAGGTCGCTGGCTAGCGCGACGAGTGCATCTACCTCGTCTTCAGGGTTGCAAGCGCGGCGCTATACATGTGCGCGGTGCTACCTGTCCGGGCGACCGTGACCTGGATGGCGGACAGCTCCGTTCGGAGCGACTCCGCTAGGGGCGCGACGAAGTCGAGCGCGGACGGGCGACGCTGCGGACTTGTCTCCGGGAACGAAGATGAGGGTGAAGACTGACTGGCGTAATCGCTCCGCCCGTCTTCCTGCGGCTCCTCGTCCCGTTCCGGTTCTTCTGGCTCTTCTGTGTGGTGGGCTGTGCGCTCTTCTGAAATCTCTGGGTCCGCGGCTGGGATAGGGCTTGCGCTAAGACGGTTTCTACGGGAGTGGCGGAGCGCGCTGGTTCCGCTGTGTCCGCTGGCGACGGTTTGCGCGTGGGTTGATGAGGTTGTGGCGGTGATTGGCGACGGAGGTCTGGGACGCAGACGGGGCTGGAGAGCGAGGCGGGTACGCGATAGGATGTGAGGAGGGAACTGAAAGGTTTGAAACGGAGGGGGCGGAACGACGGCGGAGCAGGCTGCTGCTGGGCTACAGGGGGCGATGGGGGCGCTTCGGCTACAACGGGCGGCGGAGTCGCCTCTTTGGCGACGACGGACGACGGGGTCGCCTCTGTGGCGACTGGCGGTTGCACTGGATGGATGGGAGGGGGAGAGCTCTCGGACTCTCGCCTGTGGCTGGGCTTGGTCACGATGTTCTGCAGCGCGAACCTGGGTTCGTCTGCTTGTTGCTCCGGCAGCGGCGGCTTGTTCTGGCGGATGTCGGTGTGGCTGGACGGGCGAATCGGTCTTGCTCCGACTTTGGAGAGAGAGATGTGCTCGTACTTGGCCGGGCTTGCTGGGCGCGATTCTTCTGTGTCGGACTGGGGGCGAACATGCGCGCTCTGGCGCAGCTTCGGCGGAGGCTGGTCGGACTGAGTAGGGTTGGAACAGAAGGGAATATGAGGGGGGGTGCGTCTGGTTGGGAACGGGCTAGCGCGGCCGCTGTGTAGTCGTCGGTGATCTGCGCGAGCCTAGCGCTCCGCGCAGTCGTCCTGGACGCGTCCGGTTCGTAGGCGTCACCAGGATGTCTTCCAACATCATGAAGAGCGGCTGCTCTTCGCGTGTTCTCAGACACGCTGGCTGCCTGTGCCCAAGCGTCGGGCGCCATCGCACGCAACTCTCGCTGGGTGACGACGACGGGGGCCTCCAGAATGCGCTCCGAGACTGTGTCGGCGGCTCTGTTGCTCTGTGCGGCCTCTGCTGCCGCTGCGCGTACTTGTCGGGGTGTCGGGATAGGGATATGGGAGGGCTCCTGTTGAGCTGGCGGCTCCGCGCGTTCTTCTGTTGCGACGGAGTACTGGGCGAGGTGCGGAGGCGTGTCCTTCTGCTGCTGTGGTTCGCTACGCTGCGGACTTGAATAGATCGGTACGGGGGCGAGTACTGGGCTTCGGAGTGGGATGAGGGGGGTGCGCGGTTGCTGGACGTAGGTCCTTGCGGAGGGGCTGTGTCTCGCTGGCTGGCGTTCCGTTCTGCGGAGTTGGGGCGACGCTGCCTGCTAGGGCTGCCGGAGGTGCGCCTGCTATTCCGTAGAACATTTGCGCTTGGCCAGGGTTCCTGCTGGTGCCAATCCTCAATGCGATCGCGCAACAGGGTGCCAGGGGCGCCGCGCGGAGCCATAGCTCCGGTCGGGAGGACAATCTTGCCCTCCGCGCTCCGCTTGCACTTGCCTGCGCGGATGAAGGTGGCTACAGTCTCGCACTCGCGCATGTAGTGACCTGCGGCGCCGCAGAAGCTGCAGGTGCTGCTTCCGGGCGCGCTCGTCTGCGTAGCTGCGGACGCGAGCTGGTCCTGTACAGTCTGCTTAATCTGCTCCGCAATTTCGTCCATGACGGCGGAGAGTGCGTTGACTGGACTGGGGCTGAATGGGCGAGGGCGACTGGCGGAAGTATTTGCGGCGGAGGCGGTGTAGGCGGCTGAGGCGGCTGAGCGGCGCGAATGGCATGTACGCGGTGCTCATGATCACGTAGTTAGCGGCTTCGAAGACGTCGGGTAGGGGATAAGGGTCGTCTGGGAGGTGGTCGACGAACTTCTGCTGAAGGCGCTCTCGAACGCGCGCTTCCAGGGCTGGCGACAGGCCTCGGAAGAAATACCACGACTGCTCTATCGCGGAGATGCTATTCCGGGCGATAAGGTAGCGGGTGATGAGGAGGTACTGGCGATAGTATTCGCCAAGCTCAGCGGAGCTCTGGATTCCGATGCCGCGTAACGCGCGATGGTCCGCTCCAGCTCCTGGAGGGTATGGGATCGGCTGCCTAGCGCGCCGGGGTATAACTTGCTGACTTCGGTCTTGAAGTCGTCGAAGGACTGTGCTGGGTCCGACCATGCGCTGGTAGTCTTCCACAGCTGCTCTGTGCGGATGCTGGTATATCGGCAGGCCGCCTCCTTGCGGTCCTGTGGTCGGCGACATTGTGGCGGAGGAAGAGGGTGTGGAGGTCTTCGAAGTACCTCTCCAGCTCATCGGGCTGGTCATCGAGGAAGGAGGGGGCGGTCTCCTCTCTGCGCGCAGGGAGGTCTGAGAGAGGCATCCCGATCGGGCTAGCGCAAACTGTCCGGATTTGTGGCGCTGACTGTTGTAGGGTTGGCTGACTCTAAAATTTTCAATTGGAAATACGACGGAGTAGGCGCGCACGTTGCGCAAGACTGGCGGAGACGAGGGGGAGGCTGTGAAGCTGGTGGCGCTGACTGTTGCGAGGTTGGCCGACGCGACAAGTTTTTGATTGGATATAGGACTGTGGGAGGGCGCGCGTTGCGCGGAACGAGCTGAGACGTAGAGGGACCAGAAAATACTGTATTTCCGACCTCCCCACGTTGGCCACCAAAATGATGCGCTTAGTCCCCGCTATACGCGTGCAAGAGACTAAGAGCTGAGGGTTCGCTGGAGGCGGAGCACTTCTGGATCGGAAGCGCGGGAAAGGAAGTTGCCTAATCGGGCGCTCCGGTCACACGGGACCGGCGACGGCGGAAAAGGACTTGTAGCTCACTCGGGAGCTAAGCTGGCGGCGAGCGACGCGACCAGCGACAGAGAGGCGACGGAGACGACGAGAATGAGACCGGAACGAAGGGAAACGGATCGGAACGGAGGAGTTATGGTGAGAACTAGAGGAGACACGGCTCCCAGCTGGATTCTGCCTGTAAGCTAAGTACATCTCTAACTAATATACTAGCTACTTGGTCTGTGCGCGCTGGCAACCCTATTCTACGCTCCTAACCTGTTTTGAGGACCTCCGCTCCGGGCAGTCGGTCCGCGCACCCCGTTCCGCGTGCGCCCTCTCCTGGGCCTTGCAACGCGACGCGCGATGTCGGGCGTCCTCCTACGTGGCAGGGGCGACGTACCAAGCTAATCCTACTCGGGGAAGTCGTTTGTACAACTCCGAGATGTCCGCACGCGCTGTGAGAGACTTGAAGACCACTAAGTGGTTTTGGTGTTATTGAGGGCGATCCGCGCGACGACGCGCTCCGATTCGCTGTGAGCGCGTCGTATCACTTGGGCTCGACGTTCCTGCCGAGTTTCAGGGCGACCGGAGCGGGCGGAGAAGGCGCGCGGCCGTCGGAATGAGGGGATGAGTCGGAGGGGAGGTTGGAGCGCGCGTGTTGTTGCTCTGTCGGCCCGGCGGTCCGTTGCTCCGCTGCGTCGGACTCCTGTCTCTAAGTCCTCGCTGTGTGCATATCCACGTGTGCTGCCGCGCCTGCGGCGCATCAACGCGTATGCAAGGGTGGCGAGGGTGGCGAGGGTGGCGGTATCAAGGGTGTACGTGTGGGTGTTGAACACGTACGCGTGGGTGTTAAACGAGTACGTGCGGGTGTTGAATGCGTACGTGCGGGTGTTGAACGCGTACGTGCGGGTGTTGAATGCGTACACGCGGGTGTCGAGGGTGGCGGTATCGAGGGCACACGAGAGTGGGCAAACATGGGGTGGGAGTCTGAGTCAGAAACCCGTGAAAGCTATATAGTTTACATACCTAGAATACCCATGCATGGGTGTGGGCGAAAAAAGTCCCCTCCGACTCACATTTGAGGTGAGGGAGGGGGTGGCGATGGACGAAGACTAAGACGGCGAGAGGACGAGTGAAAAAAACTGTAAGTCAAACAATGTGGCGTGACTGTGGCGTGGGTTTTGGAGACATTCTCACGGTTGACTTTGGTCCCATGGTTGATTTTCGTTGTTCGAATTTTTTTTTTCTAAGTCGCGTCGCTTCTCCTCCCTGCCTCTCGAATGGCCACCCACTACGTTCGCTCTTTACGGCGATGGCGCGAACATCAAGGTCCCAGGCCAACTCTGGGGCCTTCCTTGGGTATTTGTAAGTTCTTTTTCTTCTCTCTGAGTCCTTAAATTTGCACTGACCATGCCGTTCTCCCCCCTCACGCTTTGCTTGGGAACATGACGTCGTCGTCATCCCCTCACCCTCGCCCTCCCTCCTGCTCTCGCTCTGGCCGTCTCACTCTGGCCGTCCCCCCTGCTCTGGCCATCCCTTCCGCTCTGTCCCTCTGGCCATCTCTCTCACCTTCGCCATCCCTCTCGCCCTTGCCCTCGCCATCGCCCTCACCCTCGCCCTCGCTCTCGCCCTTGCCCTCGCCCTCGCCCTCGCTCTTGCCCTTGCTCTTGCCCTCGCCCTCGCCCTCGCCCTCGCTCTCGCTCTCGCCCTCGTTCCGAGTCCCTCCAGTCGTGGCTGCTGTGCTTGCTACACACCACCATGGACACGGTACTGGTACTAGCTCCAAGTCGGATTCTGGAAAGTTTATGGTGCCCTTATACTCGTCTAGCACTGACCCTACTGCATCCCAGCATGATCAAGAAGCCGCGCGCGACCACGCCCAACGCCTCACACCGCTCGACCTGCGCTGAACAGCGCACCTTCCTCACCGCTTACCTCGAGGTTCAAGAACCGCATCACATCCATCGGTACGTCATTTCACTCTCCAGAAACTGTCTTCTCACACGACGCGTCAACCGCAGGCACCATGCGTTGGTGGGAATGACGCGTCGACCACGTGCAACAACGCATCGACCGCGTGCAATGACGCATCGACCGCGTGCAACAACGCATCAACCGCGTGCAACGACGCATCAACCGCGTGCAATGACGCGTCAACCCGAGTGCAACGACAACGACATCGTTTCCCCCCACCTTCCCCGGACCCGACGACGCATCAACCGCGGGAACGATGTGTCAACCGTATGACACATCAACAGCGCGATTGCCCGTGCACATGACACCCCCATATCCCTCTTATGCAGCCCCTATGAATCAGACAGTGAGCAATAGCTCATTGCTGTGCTGTAGGGTCTCTTAAGGAGTGGAGAAGGTGGCAGTGGTGGTGTGTAATGCGATATCAAGTAGCCTTAAGATCATGTATGTAGTAGATTAATGTTTTAAGATCATCCCAAGTGTGTTAAGTAGGATTAAGGCCCCTTAAGCATATTTAGGTGCACTGTCAGGAGTCACCTATGTCTGCTTTAGTTATCTTAATGGTTTCTTATGAGTCAGCTTAGATCACTTAAACTGGCCATGATTTCACTTATGAAAAATAGACCTTACTTAAAGTGCCTTACCACTTTTTGCCTTAAAAGTGACTTGAAAAAAGTTTCAAGGCACATTAAGACCAAATAAGGTGATTTACATTTTCCTGATGAAAGTCTTCATCCGAGTCATGGGCTTGCACTAGAGGTCCAGATGTCTGAGTCATGTGCCACTTGAAAGTATTCATCGCGCACGCAGCAGTTGAAACTGGGCTGCACGTGAGAATCCTGTGCAGTGACACTGTGATAGCGGGGGTGACTTAAGCCAAGTACCTAGAGGAGAAGGGAATTCTGCATGAGATCACAACGGCATGGCTAAGTGGATGAACCACATACCTCCTCGACGAGGTCCAAGCGATGCTGCAAGATGCTGGACCCCAAGTGTGCATTTGCGTGTGAACAGAGGACTCTCGAATCTCTATATCATTGTTAAGGTCGAGCTGGGGAAATGAAACCTGTCATCATGTAGGTAATTCAAAAGAGAATCACGCATTGTGTGCCTTGTCCAACCATACACTGAACGTCTCCATATCAGTCACAGCCCATATGCCTGTCGGCATGTGGCATGGCTGGGCATACAGTCCACCTGCGTAATGCTACTTCCTACATTGCCGACGTACAAGGCCGCCTCGTCCTCCTCGGGCTTGTCTGCATTCAATATACATATGAGTCTGTCAGTCGATCCAGAAAGCAGAAGGTGATGCGAGCATTCAGAAGAGGAGGAGGAGGACTGGGAAAAGTGCATGGAGGTGATGTCATCTGAGTGCATAGACGTGTGTTCTCTGAGGGTGCTGCGGATGTCGTGGGTCCCTGTAAACCAAATCACCCCCCACATCTGCTCAGGGCTAAACAATGACAAAATAATAGGATGACAAAGGGAGGCAGGAGGCATGCAACATGCACGCACTGTTTCAGTCCATATATCAAGGTTTCTGGGAAGAAAGTGGTGGCACAGCAATAAACACATGACTTCAGGAGTGAGAACTGTGAGATGTGAATGGAATGCACATGTTGTTGAAACCAAAAAGGTTGTCTGCACAGAAAGAGCAGAAAATTTGAGGACATACAGTATACTCATGTAGTCATGCAGCTAAGAGAGGGCCGATAGGGGGTTGTGCACCTTGCATCAGTATTTTCACACTTTTCTTTTCAGGGCTTTTTAGTGCTTGTACAAGCCAAACAAGCCAATAAAGTTGAAAAGTGACAAGACAAACCAGCCAGGTCTGATTTTCGACAAGTTTCAGTCCCACATGACAAAATAAGATGATAACCCCATATGTATTATATTATATATATAACCTATAAATTATATAATGCACCCACATCCACGCGTGCCCACACACGGAATCTGTTCCCCACGGGATCATTTACGGTGGTATATTGAGCGCCTGGGAGAGAGGTGGCGAACAGCGCTAGAATCTAACTTAATTACACTGGTAGATACACAACATGATAATATCCAATGGGGGACCCCTCGATATGAACACCTTGCAGTTATAGGGCATCAGTGGAATGTTCTCGCGAAGCTGGACAGGAAGATCGGGCTATCATGGGGATGTGAGTTAATTAAACACAGAAGAAAGGCAGGAGGGGAAACGTACATTTGACGCGAAGTGCAGACCAAAGGCAGCTCCCCCTGCTCATCAGCTTGCTTGATTGTGCTGTCCCACGCGAACCCTCCTGCGGCGATCCACAGTTTGCCGGCCCAAATGGCCCGCAGGAAGTCGTTCGACTCCCAATCAATGATGCGGTCAAGCAAGCCTTCGACACATGGTTCAATGACGCGCAAGTACACAAAGTTTAACAATGCACGTACCGACACCGCATCAGTGGGGGGGAAAGGAGTGACCATGTCGTAGGGCATGAGGAAGCAGGAACAGCGTGCGATTGCATGGTCAAAAGAGTGTATCTCTTCTGTGACCAGTAAATTGATGAATTAGAAAGATCGGGGGAGCGGCAAAAAAAGAAAAAAAAAAACCTACGATGCCAGGGACATGAAAATTTCAGTATCATGTCGTAGGTGGTGCAGCTGCTGAGGGGGAGGATTCCAGGAAATGTCGACTGCAGGTCTTAAAGCTGACAATGAGGTTAGAGCCTATGACAGGCCAACAACATTGAGTAGTGCGAGCAGAGGAGAGGGAGGCATGAGGGAATAGGGAGACGCGACTTGGAAATTTTCGACTTGTGAAATCCCAAAGTCAACCGTGGGAACTTCCCTAAAAAAACTGTCCACGCATAAGTCGTCCCACTTTTGTCCTTGTCATCCCAGTGTCGTCCCTTCCCACCGTCAAGTTTTCATTTGGGACTCATCACCTCCTCCTGCTTCACCATGTCCCGCCATCTACATCCTCACATCTCCCTCTGCGCTGTCCCTGCCTCCTGCTTGGTGCATTGAACCTGCCTCTGTGTCGACATCCCGCCCGTGTCGCATCTGTAACCTTTTTTTTTCTTCTTTACTTTTTTTTCACTAACAATTCATTTGCCTTTCCTGCATCCCCACATCCTCCCGCGTCACTTGACACTCGCTGGTCCTCATCCCTATGTGTCCCCACATCCCTCTTCCCCATCCCCCTTTGCGTCCCCACGTCACCCCCTGCATCCCCGTGCCTCGACGACCCTGGCCCCTCAACACATCCGCCCATGGCTCCTCAACGCCGACGCTCCCGGTTCCTAATTCTCAACACCCCCACCCCTGCCCATCTTAATAGATAGAATTAGATTATGGTCGTACATCGTTATTAGTTATTGTAGAAATACGAGTTCTTATCATTTTCAATAAATTACAATTGAATCACTTAAATAAATTATAAATAATATAAAATATGTTTTAAATAATTTGGTTTTTTTAAATATGTCCTTATAATAAATTTGGCTTCTTGTTTGGCTTGCCGGCTTGTTGACAAGCAAAAAAGCACTAAAAAGTGCCGAAAAGTGACAAGTAAAGTGTGAAAACACTGATGTGGAGAGAGAGCCAGACCCCATTTTGCATTTTTTGGGGGGGGGATCGTCGTCCTTATATTGGGGTAACCATTTAGGAAATCGATCTACCAGATCTGAGCTGGCATTGTTGATGTGCCGCAGGTGCGGCAGCACACGAGAAACTGCACTAACCACTCACTTTGAGCTCGACTTTGAGCTCGGGGCACGCAGCGGAGAGGCAGCCCGACATGCTGGTGGTGTGGCAACATGCGCGACACTGCCTCCCAACCAATCCATCCCCTCCATCCATCAACCGTGCGCCCTCACTGACTGCTCCGATTGCCCTGAAACTTGGCAAGAATATCAAGCAATGGTCTTACAATGTGACCCCAGCAAATCAGGATACAGCGATGTCAATATCCCCCTCAATAACCCCAAAACCATACTACAGCAGCCCGTCCATCTCAAGAGTCAAGACTCTCAGAGCATGCGTGGGTACTTCGGGCTCAAACAAAGCACACCCCCAATGGGGCTTAGTGCTGTCACATCTACCCCACAACGTAGGATGATGCCTGATGTAAAGCGTCGAGTCACAAGGCCCAGGAGCAAGCACCTGATGGGTTGAATTCCAAGGGACTCGGAATGGAATCTGTTGCCATGATGCACTTGAATTCTGATTTCCATCGATAAGATCTCGGAATAGAAAAATGATTATTTTCATTCATTATAGTTAGTTTTCCTTTGATAAACTTCTAATCGGGTCAAATAATTGTATATCTAATAGATAGGAATTTACGTCCTTCGATCGGAATCGCTCGGAATCGCTCAGAATATACGCGTTTCTGGCTGGGGATCATGGATGGACGATGATCGGGTGACTGTTCTGATCGGTTTTGTCTGAAATTAAATGGGCTCTTTGCGATGATTGGTACTATGATCCTGAAGGGAACGGGCGCAAGTGAGAGAGGGAAATGGACGAGTGGACCACACTCAGAGCGGAGGTAAAACACACACTAAAGATTGTAGAGAAGTATAGGTAGATTTATGTATAAAAGTCGGGTGACCCCGCTGGTGATGCGCCCGAAGTGTAGGTAGATTTATATACAGGAGTGGATGACCACAAGACACAAAGCTGAACAATGCTTAAATGACACAATGTGTGTGGCATGCGCACAGCATACGACGTCCTTACAATCTGGCGTCCTTTGAATATGTCGAGGATGCTAATGGGGAAGTGGAAAAGACGCCTTCAGCGACATGCCAGTGGGCGACTTTGTGCATCGTATAAATCCAACACTCGAAACAACCTATTTCTTCACCCCCAAACGCCGGATCCTCATCGATGGGCTGTCAACTGTATGTCAAGGGAATTTCATCCACTGGATTGATAAACTAACAAAAATCCAAATAGCTCCGTTCAAAGGCGTGCTCTTCATCAAGTCTCCTCACCATACTCCGACACCGCCGTCCACCCTCCATCGTTTCCTACCCGCCCTGGGTCACTGATCCTAATAAATTCCAGTTTTGAAGGCTCGTTGATGACAGAGAATAACCGTACTAGCGAAGAATTAACCAACAGAGGTCGACGTACGTTCTTTGTGCAACATCCTGCAACGACTGCTGACTGACTCAATGTGATGTAGGCCAGGGGTACCAATCGACATGCTCCCTGATGAAGTCCTACTGACAATATTTGATCTCCTTGTGGATGAAAGTCGATCTGCAGGGAAAAAGGAGATAGAGGCGTGGCAGTCATTGGTGCACGTATGTCAGCAATGGCGACGCGTTGTATTTGGTTCACCACGTCGCCTCAATCTGCGACTTGTTTGCACATCCAAAACACCCGTGAGGGACATGCTAACTATCTGGCCAGCCTTCCCTCTCTTCATTATGGCCAGCGTCGTCGACACATCGGGCGTGAATAACATCATTGCTGTACTCGAGCACCGCGATCGTGTGCGCCGAATCCGAGTCGACTTCATGGACGTCCCAAGTTTGCTATCAAAAAGAGTTTCGGCAGCTATGCAGGAACCATTCCCGGAGCTGATTTGTCTGGTCCTTTCGAATTATGGCATGAGTAGACCGATGCTAGCCCTACCCGATTCGTTTTTGGGTGGATCTTCCCTCCGTCTGCAACAACTCTGCTTGAGAGGCATTCCATTTCCGGGTTTACCGAAGCTGCTTTTGTCTGCCACTCACCTCGTCAGACTTACTCTTGAGGATATTCCTCATACCGGGTACATCTCCCCCGAGGCAATGGTCACTGCCCTCTCTATGTTGACCAACCTCAGACGTTTTCGGCTCGAGTTCAAATCTCCTCAATCTCGCCCATACCAGGAGAGCCGACGTCCGCCCCTGACACGCTCTGTCCTCGTTCTCACCGACCTGGCCTTCAAAGGGGTCTGCGAATATTTGGACAACCTAGTGGCCCACATTGATACCCCTCAACTCACGAAATTGGATATAACCTTCTTAGATCAAGTCGCATTCGATGCACCGCAACTCGTCCAATTCATCTGTCGCACAGAAGCGTTGAAAACACTTGAAAAAGCCAGGCTTACCTGTTGCATTGGCGCCGCTATGGTCAAGCTCTCACCACAGGCATCTCACTCCACATTCCTCCATGTGGTAATTCCATGCAGAGAGTTGGATAGACAAATTTGGTCTTTGGGGCAGGTGTTTGCCTTGTGCTTGCCTCCCCTCTCCGAATTAAAGGATTTCTACATTTACGGGGACTGCCAACCAGATTGGCAACTAGGTTGGGAAGACAACATGGTAGAAGCATTGTGGTTGGAGCTATTATATCCATTCACCGCTGCGAAGAATCTCTACATAACTGAGGAATTTGCGCAACGTATCGTACCCGCCCTCCAAGAGCTCGTCGGGGCCAGAACGACACAAGTGTTTCCTGCTCTGCGGAATATTTTTTTGGAGGGTCTCCGGCCATCGGGACCTGTCCAGGAAAGCGTTGGGCATTTCGCTGCGGCGCGACAGGCTATCGGTTACCCTATAGCAGTTTCTCGCTGGGACCGAGACAGGACAACCTTCTACGAAGTCGATAATTGATAAATGCCCTCCACATCCGATTAATATTTCGTGTCGCCTACTTAATTTCATCTGCATTCGCTGTTTTTGACATCACTGATTTTGCCGCGTTGGATGGAGACGACATAGACAATGGTGGATTTGAAATTGATTAATATGATTCTTGACCCGTGTCGTTATTACTGTACTTATAACGGCGTTTACTGTCAATGCGATCATTGGTTTAGCTACTTGGCCTCCATGCACCCCTTACAATAATTCGCACGCGGTTCTTTCAAAGCTGCTACTGCCTTAGCACTTGGACATCAGGGAAGTCGAGCGAGCGCCCTGGGAACCCAGGCAATTAGTTCGTGTAGGAAGAGACTTTTTGGCAGGGCCCGCCTACATAACGCGTCGTGGCCGTCGAGGTCACGGTGACTGGAGAGAAAATCACAAGGCACGAAGATGGAAAACCCTCAAATTTACGGCTCCGCTTCCCACCATCTATGGGCTACCTAAACCTAGCAGCGGGGAACCTGTCGCTCCCAGAACTATGCCAGAACCGTGTTTTATGCGTGGAGACATACCGCAAGCCGGCGCAAGGGGCCATATGTGGGGCTCCGTGTCTCAAAGCGAGCGTTGCAAATGATATATACATGCCTGCCGGTTACACCCGATGTTGGTTGATGAGCGGATCAGCGACGAGAGCATCGTAGGCAGGCCCATGGGTGCTCCACGTGCAGGGACACCTACTGTGCTGCGAAGACTTCAAAAGGTCTACCGGTCAGGCGGATACCAGAATAAGACTTGTCTGGCACGTGCTCCAGCCGGCTCCATCACAATGCAAAGGCCCATCGCTGCCTATCGTACTGCAAATAGCGAAGGTGCGAGGAAAATATTTATGGATGATGACCGGGTAAGCCGGGGTGACGCTGTGACGCCGTTCTGATCGAACTTGTCTGAAAGGGATGGGCTCCTTAGGATGGTCGATATGTCGATAGCATCGCGTTGAGGACGATGTCGGCAAAGTGGAAAGTGCGCAGAGAAGACGGACCCGTCACCCGTCTTCCGAAAGTTTTTGTCGTAGGAGCGCCCATGGCCTGGGCAGAATGAAGCCATTGGCTGTGGGCCATCAGCGCATCATATGCACCATAAATCTATAATTATATCCTGACAAACCGGTTTCTTCGGCTGCCTTCCTCACTCAACGCAATATTCGCTGAATCCTCATCGAAGCCTCATCTATGGGCTCCTGGCTGTATGTCAAGGGAAATTCCATCACTGCTTTGATCAACTAAACTTAGAAACCCTCAAGTAGCTCCGCTTTAAGGCGCGCCTGTCGTCAACTTGAAGTCTACTCACAATACTCCAACATCGCCTCCCGCCCTGGGCCACCGTTCATAACAGATTCTCACGCGGAAGGCTCATTGACTGCGGAAAATCATGCACTCCACGGACGGGCAAGGAGTTAACCAACCAAGGTCGATATGCGTTCTTTGTAGTACAACATCTCGCAACGATCGCTGACACTCGATGTGATGTAGGCCAGGTGATGTCAATCGACGTGCTCCCTGATGAAGTCCTACTAGCAATATTTGATTTCTGTGTGGATGAACATCCATTTGCAAATGATGAAAAAAAGGAGATAGAGGCGTGGCAGTCACTAGTGCACGTGTGTCAACGATGGCGAAGCGTCGTTTTTGGATCACCACATCGCCTCAATCTGCGACTTGTCTGCACATCCGGAACACCCGCGAGGGACACGCTGGATGTTTGGCCGGCCTTACCTCTACTCATTCTGGCCAGCGTCTTCGAGACATCAAGCGTGGATAACATCATTGCTGTACTCGAGCACAGCGACCGTGTGTGTGGAATCTACCTCGTCGTCATCCCGAGTTCGCAATTGGAAAAGGTTTCTACGGCGATGCGGGGGCCATTCCCGATGCTGACAAATCTGCGGCTCCATTCGGATGAGGAAACACCAGTCCTGCCCGATTCGTTCTTGGGTGGATCTGCCCCAAGACTGCAACAACTCTGGCTGGAACGCATTTCATTTCCGGGTTTACCGAAACTACTTTTGTCTGCCACTCATCTCTATGATCTTAGTCTTTATGATATTCCTCATTCCGGGTACTTTTCGCCCGACGCGATGGTCACTGCCCTCTCCACGTTGACCTGCCTCGAATACTTTCTGCTTCAATTCCATCCCCTCAATCAAGTCCTTACCGGGAAAGCCGACGTCCGCCTCCCTTGACACGCACCGTCCTCCCCGTTCTCACCGACCTGAAATTCAAAGGGGTCAGTGAATACTTGGACGACCTCGTGGCCCGCATTAATTCCCCTCGACTGAAAGACTTGGACATCACCTTCTTTAATCAAATCGTATTCAACACACCACAGCTCGTCCAATTCATCGGTCGCACACAAATGAATACACCAGAACGAGCCAGTGTGACCTGTAGCGTTGACGCCGCTAGAGTCAGGCTCTCACCACGTACATCTAGCACCACATCCCTCAATGTGGAAATCCCATGCATAGAGTTGGATTGGCAAGTTTCGTCTCTGGAGCAGGTGTTTACGTCGTGCTTGCCTCCCCTTTACACATTGGAGGACCTCTATATCGACGACCAGAAACCAGATTGGCAAGACAACATCGAGAACGCGTTATGGCTGGAACTATTACGTCCATTTGCCACTGTGGAGAATCTCTACTTATCCAAGGAGTTTGCGCGACGTATCGTACCTGCCCTGCAAGAGCTCGTCGGTGTCAGGACGACAGAAGTGTTTCCTGCTCTGCAGAATATTTTCTTGGAGGGGCTCCAGCCATCGGGGTCTGTCCAGGAAGGCATTGCGCATTTCGCTGCGACGCGACAGGCCACCGGTCACCCTATAACAATTTCTCGCTGGGACAGAGGCGAGGAACTTGATAATTGATAAATACCCTCCACCCTCTGTCCCATCGACGTTTCGTTTACTTCCCACCCATTGCTTTCCATTGCATTCGTTGTTTCTTGATATCGTACATGATTGTGTGTCGCATCGAATGGACTCGTAGCCATGATATATTTGAAATTATGTGATCTTGGATACTGCACCCAAAACAGGAAAACCCAAGAAAAAACCACGGCACCCAGGATTCCCGCGTGGTCCCCCACCGTGGTACTAACTGGGCGGCACTTCGGTTAACTGCGCAGATCGAACGGGATGCGGTGCTTTCAGAGTCCTATGGCCGTGGATAATTAACTCAGTGAGGAAGTGCTTATATGCCAGGTCCAGAGACCGTCTGTTCGCTTTCGGATCTGCAAAGTGGGCATAGTGCTACATTAGATAGCACCAAGTACTGCTGGAGAAACAACAACAAAGGTTATTTGCTGGTGGTGGTAGGCATTGGCTTATAATTTTGCAATGTCAAGGCACACTGGTTCGTCTTTACTTCAACACCGAATACCCGTCGATGAGCTCCCAGCCGTACGTCAAGAGTCAGGGAAACTCGCCGGTTGCATTTACAACTAACTAACAAGATCCAAATAGCCTCGCTCAAAAGCGTTATCAAGCCTCCCTAACATGGCCCAACACCGCCCTCCCCACTTCATCGATCCTAACGAATTCCAGTTCGGAAGGCTCGTTGACGACAAAAAATCATGCACTTTATCGGAGTGGCGAGAAATCAGCCAACCGAGGTCGACGTATGTCCTCTGCAAAACATCCCGTAACGACTGTTAACTGACTCGATGTGATGCAGACCAGGTGGTATCAATCGACATGCTCCCTGATGAAGTTCTACTAGCAATATTTTAGTTCCTTGTGGATAAACAACAATACGCTGAAAAAATCCAGGTACTGTACATGCGTGGCTGTCACTGGTGCACGTGTGTCGGCAATGGCGACGCGTTGTTTTGGGATCATCACGTCGCCTCAATCTGCTACTTTTTTGCAGACCGACAACGCCCGCGAGGGACACGCTGGATGTCTGGCCGACTTTGCCTCTTATCATTAGGGGCAACGTCTTCGACCCATCAGGCGTGAATAATTTCATTGCTATACTTGAGCGCCGCGGCGGTAATCGTGTGCATCGAATCGACCTCCTGGGCGTCCCAAGTTCGCAATTGGAAAGGTGTCGGGAGCTATGCGGGAGCCGTTCCCGGAGCTGTTTCATCTGGAGCTCAGTTTGGGTGATAAATTTGATGTAATGGTGCCAGTCCTGCCCGATTCGTTCTTGGGTGGATTGCAAGAACTCTTTGATTCGCATCCGGGTTTACCGAAACTGCTTTCGTCTGCCACACTTAGCCTTTGGGATTTCCCTCATTCCTGGTACTTTTCACCCGAGATGATGGTCACTGCCCTCTCCATGTTGACCAGCCTCACATATTTTCGGCTTCAAAGGGGTCAGTGACTATTTGGACGACCTCGTGCGGTTACCGATCATCGATCATCCATTGTCGTGAAGCATGTAAGATATTTGTCGCATTACCAGGTCTCGCCAGGATTCAGACAGGCAACAAAGTCCTTTTCAAAGTCGACCCCTTTTATCTATCAATGCTGCATTCTCGCTTTGTATTACGCATGCAACAGATTGTAGGATTCTACCCGATATCCGGTTGGATGTCCCTTCCAAGCCTTCCCCACATCGTTAATACCTGACTACTGTAGTCTTTCAGCGGCAGAGAGTTTTCGGTTGCAGGGCCTACCTTCCCAACGCATCGTGCTGCCGAGGATACGATGCCTCGGAGGGAGAATCACAAGGTGCTACGATGGAAGGTCCAAGGGAAGGACTTCAGAATTACGGGTTCGACATCCTACCATTTATGCACCATCTAAACCTAGCAGCAGGGGAACCTGTCTCTCCCAGAACTACTAGTACACCAGGACCCTGTTTTTTCGGTCAAAGGGTTGATATTTCTGTGTGATAAAGCTATTGAAATTGTACAAACAACCCTGGGTCAGGATGGGTGAAGTGCGACCAATGACGTGCCTGTGTCAAAAGATAACATTTGATTCTCACGCTTTGTTTATTTTGGGACGGTGCTCGCTTTCCATCAGTCTGACCCGAGACGCTGACCACCGTCCCGCCGTTCAACGGCTTTCTTCGTTTCCCAGCCTACACTATGTGGAACAACCCCCCTGGAAATTGGCCGAGGTCTTCTCAGCTCGAGGTTCTAATCACTCGTGCCACTACCGCGGCACAGCCAGAGAATAATTATGCCCTTCACATCGAAATTGCAGAGTATATCAACAAGAAGAAGGCCAACACGTATGTTTCCTTCTATTAATCCGTTTGACTTGTTCTTAGTGGGGCCGCCCAGTCCGCGAGAAGCTGCAATGCTCATCGTCCAAGCGGTAAATCACCGCAATCCACATGTCTCCCTCCTCGCCATTGGATTGCTCGATACCCTTGTCCAGATGTGCGGGTATCCATTTCACCTTCAGATCTCTACAAAAGAGTTCCTCAACGAGCTCGTCCGACGGTTCCCGGAACGCCCGCCACCGTTCCCTGGTCCCGTCATGTCTCGCATTCTCGAGCTCATCCATAGCTGGAAGGAGGGTATCTGCGTGGATTCACGATGGCGCGATGACTTGGGAAACATCCGCGATATGCATCGTCTGCTGTCCTTCAAAGGCTACCGTTTTCGCGACATGACTCGCACTGCGCCTGGCCCAACTACGTCCGTACGTCTTACCGCCCGGCACTTGCATATCTTACGCTCAACATTCTCCCAGAACCTCAAGTCGGCAGAGGAACTCGAGAGCGAGGATAGGGAAGCGCAGTCCGCCAAGCTGCAGGAGCTCATTCGGAGAGGGACCCCGCGGGACCTTGCCGCTGCTCAAGAGCTCATGAAGTCCTTGGCGGGAGCAAATCCGGATGCCAAGCCAGACTACGCTCGCAGGCGCTGACCGAACTGAACAAATTAGAACAAAAGGTCATCTTGCTCCACGAGATGCTCGATAACGTGGACACCGAGCGAGGAGAAAGCTTTGCCAAAGGAGATGTCTATGATGTATGATCTACCATTCAAGCCCCCGATGTGACGACTGATCATCGATCATGCCCTGTAGCAAGTCGCAACGATCTTACTCAATTCCAGACCGAAGATCCAGAAGTGGATCTCAGACGCAGAATCGGACGACCCCGAGTCTCTTGGTACGTTCATATTTCTGCTTCACGAACGTTCCTCATACTTTACCCTTAGATACATATCTCCAAACGAATGACCAGATGAACAGTGTTCTTACTCGATACGAGGCATTCAAACGAGGCGAGACTCCTCCCGCTTCGATTCCGGAAGAATTTCTTCCGGGCAAAAATGAACCACTCTCACTCATCGATTTCGACGATGCCACATCGCAGCCAGGTTCAGGGAGCGGTGCCGGGTCGAGCAGCAAGCCAGCGGATGATCTCGCAAGTCTTTTCGAGTCTCCAGCATCTTCGAGTTACGCCCCTGCGACGTCCTCTAGCGGCCTGGAACCTATCCTCTGGTACCAAATGTTAACAATCAACAAACCTCTGCAATTCCTCCGCAAATTTCGTCCCCATTTCCTGGGTCTACGCCTCAATTTGGACAAATCAAGCTACCGAGCACTCCGCCGCTACAAAATCAACTACAAGGGTCAGGGCGTGTAGGACCGCCTGGTACAATTTCTCCACTGGCTCCTGCAAGGGCATCTCCGTCAAGCAACCTAGCCGCCACAAGTATCCCACAGCAGCCTTTAGTCCCCCAAGCCACACCCCTACCACCTATTTCGCAGGTCACCACGCCGCAGGGAAAAGATCCGTTCGCGGATCTTGCGGGGCTATTTTGAGTGGCTCGGGGACTTGTGGATACTGCATTACTCCCCAGAGTTGCGGGGTATGGTTGTACGGTCACTTGCTGCTTTTGTCATCAGGACAACTCGAAGTGTACAATATCAAGTGGGCTTCGATAAAGCCTGTGTAGGTTGCATGGACTGATCATCTGTCATTGAAGTTATTTTCTGTGGACTAGGTGGCGCCCACAGTGGTACTTGGGCCATCATCTGTAAGTTGAGAGCCTTACATACCTACCTTGAAGGATGAATCGATGAATCTTCAAAACGTCGACACTCCTTCCAAATCGGGCGAGATTTATTGTGCGATCATCTGAATCCGAGTATGGTATGCCTTCGCTTGCAGAATTGCTATTTCTGCTCCGATGTCGATAGTAAGTTGTATTGGGTCGGATGACTGTCGGATGGCTGCCATGTCATGGGCGCTCACAGCGCTCACAGCCATCCGCTTTGTTCTTCGATTCAACTCGGCGCGCACGCCACCGTGCCACCGAGACAGTACCTCGTGCCATTGACACACATCCCGAACGGGCTTGTCTTCCTTTGTTGCAACAAGCATCATCTTTGAACTCAGCATTGATGCCTGTCGTGTGTCCTGCTGACAGGTAATAGGGCCCATGGTCCACAATGACACAGCATCTCCGAGTATCTCGCTTTGGTTCAAATCCCGTCTAGCAACAAAAAGCATGAGTTACCGAGGCGTGGCAGCTCACATAAATCTGCTCCTGCGAAGGTGGTTTGACCGCTGACTGTTTTCCCTGGCACCTTTTGACCTGCGTCCAGTTCCTCGCTTTGTCACCCTGTGGATATTTGCTTTATAGCTCTCTTTTTCTATTTTTAGGAAAAGTAGATGTTCCTTATGTTCCCGGAGAAAGGGAGCAAGGTCATGGTGAGTGTGACAGCTTCCGCTGGTAGGGGACTTTGTCGCTCACAGATTGGTGGGATGTTCAGCCCTTGAGACCAGTCAACTCGCTTGTAATCTGCGACGTTTGTGGCAAGCAGCTTGCACGCCAGTCTGACATGCCGCGACACAAACGACTTCACGACCCCAAGCCTGACCGATGGTGAGGAAAGATACTCGTATCGGCATCACATGTCGCGCCGCTGAAGACTCACCGATAGGATGCATTGGTGTCCGGAACCAGGTTGCGATTATGGGAGTATGCAGCGTTCGAATCTTAGGAATCATATTCGAAAGCAGTGGGCAGCCGGTTCCCGATATCGATGGCGTTCATCGCTCACATTCTGCATGTAGCACTGGACAGCGGCTTCACTGCCCAGACGACTCGAAATGCAATTATTCCTCGTCTGACAAAAGCGCATTGCTACGTCATCGGCAGAGGAAGCACGGTTATCAGGCGAAACCGACAGCCTCAAAAGACCGGTATATGAAAATAACCAAGAATAGGATGGCCTCCTCGGAGAAACTGAACAATACAAGCATTGACAGTTCGTCGAGTTCCCCTTCGGAGCATGTCACAAATTCGTCTTGTCCATGTTGCGTGCCAACGGTGTCGAGTCGCCAGGCCTATGGCGCAATCGACGAAACGGATATATGGCAAGGTGATCATGCTTCTCCTCAGGCAACTATGACAAAGAAACCAGTCGAATCGATCGAGCGGTCGCTCGAAGGACACGTCACGTCTCGGTTTCCAGTCTCGTTTGCACGTACCCGTCTTCTCCATTGCCCCGAAAATGGTCCACTGGCAGCTTCGAAGCACTGCCGGTGTCATACGTGCACCTTGCGTTCAATTCCAGCGCTGGTCGCCCATTCCAACAGCACCGGGTCAAACCCAGTACCACGAACCCGCAGAGGAGTGAAAGTCAAGGAAGTCGTTGTATATAAACGCGTCGGCTACCTCGTCAAGGAGTCTGTGTCTGGTCACACGCCAGACAAAAGTAGTTATCACCTATCTAGGGCTGGGAGGGGACTGACTGGTTATTCCCGCGTTTCGAGCTTGATATGCCGATGAAGAACATTAGGGAACATTAGGAATTGGTTGGATGATTGGGGGTGGCAGTAGTTGTCGATCGGAGTACTGTATCATACATGTAGGGGTCACCGTCACATGGTGTGACCAAACGCGAAATGCGAAACGCGCGAGTGCGTGACAGCCGTCAGCTCGGCTCGAGTCGAGTGCGGTCGCTGGCACTGCCTAGGTTGAAGCGCTCTAACCCAACGCTTTGGACGCCTGCCACCTTCCCTTCTTCTCGTCACCCTCCACGGCACCCTGACAGGCTGGGCACATATCTTGTAGCCGTGGTCGATGTCTCCTTTCAACCTGTCATCCTCCAAGTCCCGAGACTTTCATGCTCGGGCTATCCTCGGTCCCAAGTTACACGACCGACTACCCAACGTGAAGGTCCTCTTAGTAGGAGCCGGCGGTATCGGCTGCGAGCTTCGTATGCGTGTCCTGTGTCCCTCCGAATGCATTTTCCTGACGACAGGTGATCGGTGCTTTTCAAGTCAAGAACGTCGTACTTGCCGGATTCGGGCATATCACCCTGCTCGATCTTGACACCATCGACCTTTCCAACCTGAACCGTCAGTTTCTATTCCGAAAGAAGGACGTGAAGCAGAGTAAAGCCTTAGTATGTCGCCCTGCTAGGTGGTTTAGTAACTGCGCCAATGCCTTTCCTCCAGGTGGCCGCGCGCACAGCATCTGCATTTAATCCTAATGTCCATATCGTGCCCATTCACGGAAACATTAAGGATATGCAGTTTGATCTGGCATGGTTTCGAGGCTTTGACATCGTTTTGAACGCACTGGATAATTTAGGTGTGTTGTATGCATTGGTGGCGTTTGCGGCGGAAACTCACACACTCGCCCGTCAGATGCCCGACGACACGTGAATAAAATGTGCATGGCTGGAAATATCCCTTTGGTGGAGTCCGGGACGGCAGGTTATCTTGGCCAAGTCCAGCCATTACTCAAGGTATGCACCACGTATGGTGGAGCTTGAAACATCCATAACCCAATCTCGCCCGTGCAGGATCGTACTGAGTGCTTCGATTGCATCCCTAAACCGACGCCCAAGACGTATCCCGTATGCACCATTCGATCTACGCCCACTCAGCCAATACACTGCATCGTTTGGGCGAAAAGCTACTTGATGCCGTAAGCATCCCATTCCGCCCTTCTTCCGGGCAGCTTATTTTTGGGTGATCAACGGGGCTGACACGAGGCAGTCAGCTTTTCGGCGAAGATGAGGACTCGACGGATGAGCTGGACGAGGCTGAAAAACAGGGTGAAAACGGTGAGCCCCCTCTTGCCCCTGTCTCCCGTTCAATGCACCTTTTATTTGGACATTGACTCCGGCACCCACTCTTCTCCCAGCCCAGGAAATCGCGAATCTGCGGAGAGAAGCACAAGCATTCAAGTCCGTCCGCGCTGCGCTGCGTTCCAAGGATACTAGTTCTAGCGCCGCAAAAATGGTGTTTCAGAAGGTAGAGCGCCTTCTTCCACTGTGGGAATCACCAATCTTATAGCTCGACTCTCAGGTATTCCACAACGACATCCTCAACCTCCTCTCTATGGAGGATATGTGGCGCTTCCGAGACAAACCTGTGCCACTAGACTTCGACCTCATCAAAAAGATCAATTCAGTTTACGTGG
Organism: Russula vinacea; assembly: GCA_022376525.1. Lineage (NCBI taxonomy): Eukaryota > Fungi > Basidiomycota > Agaricomycetes > Russulales > Russulaceae > Russula > Russula vinacea. The sequence continues at coordinate 22,913 of WTXL01000062.1, forward strand.
GCAGGTGGTCAGCGGTGTTAACCCACCTGCTGATGGCATCTTACACCCTATGAATGGGGATAGTGGGCTTTGAACGGCAGTGTCACGAACCAAAATGGTAGCAGCGCAACCCCAGCCTCTGTAGCCAGGCCTGGTCATGGCTTGAGGATCAGCGCTCTCTGTCGCTTCGGGAGAATTTAACTTTGTTTGTCTCAAGGTTGGTGTCCTCTGTCCCCTTGATCGTGCGCTAATGTTACCGATTTAAAGTTCGGAGCGTCTCGCAGCGCGCCTCATCAAGGGCGAAGATACTATATCGTTTGACAAGGATGATGACGATGCGCTGGATTTCGTCACTGCCGCGGCGAATCTGCGTTCTGCGGCTTACAGCATTTCAGGGAAAAGCCGTTGGGAGGTCAAAGGTACGCGACTGGAGGCTCTCATCTTAGCATGTTTCATTAATACATTGTGTCAGAAATGGCAGGGAACATAATACCTGCAATTGCAACAACCAATGCAATTATTTCGGGTTTGATTGTGCTTCAGGCCCTGCATCTGTTGCGTGCAGCTTTTGATTCCTTGCGCAACGTACACGCGCAATTCAAGCCCTCTGCCCCCTGAGCTCCATTAAGCTCTCGTTGCCAAATCCTCATGCGGTGTTTGCCGTGATGCCTATGGCTTACTCCAGTGTGATCCGTCACGTGTTACCCTCGCTGAAGTGCTCGAGGGTATCTTGGACGGATCGGAGCGAGAAGTAAGTACGTACGAGGATAAGCGCATGCTCAGCGACCCTGATTTCGATGACAACCTTGATCGCACGCTCGAGAGCCTCCATGTGACAAAGGGGAAATTCCTAACATTGCGGATGAAAATGGCGAATTGGAAACAATCTCTCTCGCCATCTGCAGTCTCCCGTGAGTTCTAAAAAAACATATTCCGTCTCGCTGCTCAAGTCTAGCTACTATCGGTAATGCTTCAGACCCAATCACCCGATTGATGGCCCTGCCATGATACTCCCCAGTCCCCTGCCAAACCAGCGAAGAAACCGAAGCCGATTATCTCTCAAGCTCATCGTCTCCATCAACGCCATTACGTGTACAGAAGCGGCCAGCCCCAGACAATGTGGACGAGGCGCAACCGGCAAGCGTGCACGAGTCGACACATCTCCCTCCAAGCTTTCTCAGAGCACGCGGCGTCTTGAAGAGGACGGTTGTTTTGCTGGATGGAAATAGATCGATAGACGAAGATCTCGATATCGTCGTGATCGACTGACCACTTGTTGTTCCCCTTGTCCCCTTCTTATATTATTCACATCTCTATTGGGTATTGTCTTTGGTGTCAGAATAATAATTAATTATCATACTAAGTGCCACGGAGATGCAAAGGAGCCGACGTGGGGCGACTGCTACATTCCTTGAGCTGTCTTGAAAGAAACCACTCCAGACGGTCTGACCTGGGGAGTCCGGGGGAAATCTGCTTATATCGACTGGAGGCCACCGGAGGCCGAGATAATGTCAGGATCATGTGCTGGGAAGCGCTTCACGTCAGCAGCGCGTCATCGCGTCATCTTCGACCACAGTACGCGAGGGATGCCTCTTAACCCCCTTCGCTGGCCAGAGTCAAGCACAAGAGCACACTCACGCCTGACTCCTTCCTCCTCCAAAAAAGAAAGCAAAGGCTGAAAAAGGTGTCTCGATTCTTTCCGTGAGACACCACATGTATCAACTTAGGGGATTTGATCTAACCTAGGTTACCCCATAAGCTTTCTCCGTGCTTACCTCCCAGTCCTTCGAATCGACCTTCTTCTGCTCCTAAGCCAAGAAAAGCTGTCAGCGTGGTCACCAAGGATGTAAGGGAAAGGGAAAGGCTACCAGCAGTGATGCGCACGACGAATCTATCGGCATGTCGCATTTGCTTTTTGCTGCGCTTGAGGCTGACTGGGTTTTGTTTAAGACGGCCACCTCTGGGTGGATAAATATGAGCCGCAGTCGCTGCAGGACCTAGCAGTACACAAGCGAAAGGTCGATGACGTTCGTAAGTGGCTAGTGGATGCATTTGATGAGAAAGGTCGCTCGAAGCACCGCGTGGGTCTTTCCTTCGCTTTCCTGTGTTCAAAACCTGGCTAGATAATGATGGTGCGATATTGCAGCGCCTGCTCGTCCTTACAGGTCCCGCCGGTTCTGCAAAGACAACAACCTTACGCGTGCTCGCACGAGAAATGGACTTTGACATCGTCGAATACAAAGAAAACATGAATACCACTCGCTTTTCTACTTTTGCAGACGAGCCTTCAACATGTACGTTCGGCGATGCTATTTGTTCTTTTCTCAGGTGCTGAATTGGCATAGCCGATACTCCGGATGCCTTTTCGACCTTTTTATGCGTACGGGCGCGTACTCGTCAGTATTCACATTTACGCGTCGGAAGCTCGTGCTCGTCGAGGACCTCCCCAACATCCTGCATCCTGCTGTCCGCTCGCGGTTCCACGATGCGCTCAGAGCTCACGTGGAACGCGCGTGGGACGTTGCACCTCTTGTGCTTGTCATCAGCGATGCTGGTGTACTGCCGAAGGCAGTTCCAACGGTGGCCGAGGTCGTGACCTTGTCATCGACATACGCACGATCGTCCCACCTGAGTTGTCATCCACATCTCTATTTACGGAAATCAGGTTCGTTCATCTCCACGACTTTGCGTTTTTTCTTATTGGGCCGACAGATGCGCGATAGATTCAATCCCATCGCAGCTACACTACTCGCTTCCGCGGTGAAGCGCGTAACTATACTAACCAAAGTGCGGCCCTCACCAAATACATTACATTCGATCCTGGAAGGTGCTGGAGGGGATGTGCGCAACGCGATCATGACGTTGGAATTTACTTGTGCGCATCCCAAGTCTCGGAAGCAGTCAGGTAAAAGCACGTGAGTAAATGATAGCCGGATAACATGGTAGATCCTGACGTATTTCCCCAGCGCTGGCTCTATAGTATCCGTGACCCAGAAGGAAAATGCGTTGATGCTCTTTCATCTGATGGGCAAGATAATGTACAACAAACGTTCGTTCGCTTCCATGTTTTCATAATTTCCAAAGTTCAATGCAGAATCGTCACAGGGAAGGGTGATCCGCAGTCCCGGTCTGCTTCTGCAAAAGACATCGCGCGAGACCGTGCGCTTGACCGGTCGTTGGAGGATCCGCCACCGTTACCCTCTTGGGTTGCTGCAGAGGAGCGACGAACTAGTCGGGTAGACGTCGATGTAGGTGGTCTTTCCTATGATGACGAATCCACCCGTTTCTCTGACCTTGTTCCATTCAGATGCTATATGCATCCACCCCGATTGATGCATCCCTTTTTGGGCTTTATATTCACCAAAATTATACACAATTCTGTTCTGGCCTTGAACAATGCAGCTCAGTGATCGATAACCTCAGTTGGACAGATTCCAATGAATCGGAGAATGTGGGCACATTTTCCTTCTAGACCGCTTTTCGTATGTTGATAGTGGAAACAGTGGTATGACACGAACCCCCATACTTTCCACATACTGGCGCTTGGGACGCTTCACTCTCTACCTAGCCCTGTTCTGCGTACAGGACAGCTTATCCGGAAGCCAGAATTCTTCGGCGCCTTGCAGCGAGAACGTGGAGCGCGGGATGCTTTGGAACGTACCTCGTCTTGGCTTTCCAATGTACGTAGTATGCATTATTTCAGGAAGTTCCAATGCTCAGGTCATACAGACCGGACTTTGGTCACGAGTTACGATCGCAACGGAGCTCGGATGTGTGCTTCGCATGATGGGCCCCCACACCCCACACGGGCACGGTGCTTTCTCGGAGCTTGTCTTCGGGCAGGATTCTGTGGGTGCGGAGGTTATCAATGAAGGAGATTGCGAGGGAGGAGACGTTAGCCATGAGGAAGGCGAGCGTAGCCAGTCACATACGATCCATGAACAGGCTGTAGGTTGTGGATACTTGGAGGACGACGATATCGAGGACTGGTAATCAATCGGAGGTGGCCAATTTCATCATCTGACCTAAGACTGTCGCAAATAGATTGGCAGCTTCATTACTCATTGACCACTACCATGACCATCCCGTCACCACTCGACCTTCCTCGTTGGCTAAAAGAAAATTCTGATCGCTTGCGACCACCAGTAAACAATTTCTGCCTCTATTCGGGTGCGGACTTTGTGATTATGGTTATTGGTGGGCCAAACACACGAACTGACTATCACGTCAACGAAACGGAGGTACTTAAACGCCTAAAATGACTCATTCTGGTGCGTCTCTTTGGGCACTCACTTCGTCACGGACAGGAATGGTTCTATCAACACAAGGGCAACATGCTCCTTCGTATCGTAGACGATGGGATCTTTCGTGACATCGAGATCAAAGAAGGCCAGATGTTTTTGCTCCCAGGTGCGTTCTTCTTACTTTAATGGTAATGATTTTCCCGCCTGATTGGCTTTTTGCACGACTTATGTTATTAACTGCATACGGACATGTACGTTGTCGATGCAGGTAACACCCCCCACAATCCGGTGCGCTTCGCGGACACGGTAGGAATTGTAGTGGAGCGAGCGCGGCCCGAATCATCCATCGGTAAGTGTTTTAAACTGAGGCCGTGGCGTGCTGATTAGACAATCGCTTGCGTCACCTGTGTGTCATGTCTAAAAGATCGCTTGCGCTGGTACTGCCGTGCTCCTGGACACGAGACACCGACCGTCATCCGCGAGGCGTCTTTCCATCTGACGGACCTTGACACGGAACTCAAACCGGCCATCGAGCATTGGATGACCAACGAGGAGAGTCGCCGTTGCCCTGCCTGTGGAACAGTCGCTGCGGCGAAGTAAAGACGAACGCAGTGAGAGACCTGAACGATACGTTCCTCGTGATAAGTCTTGTGCTGATTATTTTTTTGTTTTTTTTTGGCAACAGTCCGGTCTTGAACGTAGTGTGGAAGAGAGGGGAGTAGGAGAATAATTGCAATTCGAGGGTACTTATCGGCGTAAGCTATTGTCCGGAGGTTAGACCTGATGGTGTTTCGGTGTGGTATGTATGTATGTCACTCGGAGAACTTTGAATGTAAGAAGCCGAGAGATGCAGTGGTCGAGTTAACCTTTTGGCCTCACCAGCGCCTGATTTTGAGGTACTTTTGCCCTGATTAGTCCTAACCGGCTGACCTTGCAGTGGAATGGAGAAAGGTGAGCGGCAGGAGTTAGCGGGTGCAAAAGCACCGCATCAGTGGCATCACTGGACATGGAAACATTGACTTGTCGGATGCTTTCATTTGTAGGCGCGCATGGTTGCAATGACGGTGTTGTGAGTTTGTGAACGACTAGAACTACACTACCCTACAGTAGCACCCGGGATATGAACTAATGCGTGGGCGTGGTCGTGCTAGCGATACCCAGGGTATCCTATCATAGATCCCGCTGATCTGCGTGTCCCGTGCTCTCAAATGCATCTGTACATGAGTGGAACTATGTTCTGGTTCGGTTCACAACCTAGCGCCAAACCGGTTTCTCGGACCAGACCCCTCGAACACGTGACGAAGACCTTGTGTGTGACATGCAAACTCGAACCAGATAGGTGACTACACCTCGATATCCTATGGCCCGCTTCACCGCTCTCCCCAGCGACACCAGCGAAGATGAGAAATATGTCGCCTCTCCACCCAGAAAGCCCCCGCAGCCACGGTCCCGCCACCCATTTCTTCCCCCCGCGTAGACGAGGATGCAGACATGGCTTCGACTCCGGTTCGTCGCATGCGGATGAGGAAGAAGAGGGAGACGAAGAGGACGAACTTCCCAGCGACGCATCACGTTTGAGTCCGATATCCGGCGTGCCTCTGCGCGAGCAGACGGAGACGGGTACGCGACTGAAGAACGTGAGGAAGGAGAGGGATCCAGCGAGTCGTCTCGTTCGAGTTTGGAGCTTCCAGAACATCGGCGCGGAGATCCCAGCATCATCCCGTGGGCACAGCGGATAGGCATCGACCCTCAAAAAATGCACGTCATGCACGCGTCGCTTTTCCCGGGCAAGAGTCCGCCGAGACTCAAAAACAATTAAATGCAGAGAAGACAGATCGCGCCCGTTGGACCCCCAACGGGCTGCACAGAAAACACAGTCGGGACTCGGAGGGAGAGGGTGTGAGGGCCGTCGCGACTCGGGAGGTATGTCGCCCTTTTATACTTTTCTTTCCGGGTCGCATGAACTGGCCTTCACACACGCGCGTGCCATTCCAGCGAGCCTCCTTTGCCCATGATGTCGAACCTGTCACTTTCCGCCCCTCTCGCAAATACGCCAGAGTGGAGTGCTCCGCCTCCATTGTGAACGGTGTGGAGGACGCCGTGGTCGATGCGGGTCTCGCGTTTGGGCGGTCATTCCGAGTGGGTTGGGGTCCGTCCGGGACTTTGGTGCACCTAGGACAATTATGTAGTCCATCATCAACGCGGTAAGGCGCCCTATCTACGTACCCTGGGTTCGCTGTGCTGAGCGGTCCTTTAGAAAGCATACCGCCAACTCGTCTGTAGTCACCAAGTCCCCGGTGCCGTTCTCCGAGCCCGGAACAGACACCAGCCTTTCCACAAAGCTTCTTTCCCATCATCTCACCAACTCACCCATTCAACTGGATGCCGAGGGCATCCCGTTTGCCAATCCGTCTTCAGACCTGTCATTTGGATCTTTTGCAACTCTGTTCCCCCCTACAGACCAGTCGTTCGCCGCTCGTCTTTTCCGCCTTGGGAACGCCTTGTTTGACGAAATTGAACTCCGGGTCGATGACTCTATCAGCATAGACGCCCGCAACCGAGTCCATGCAGTGCGCCGGAAGGAAGCCCTCTCGAAGTGGCTTGAAGGGGTTGTTGCATCCACAGTGGACGCTGAAGTGAAAGGCAACTTTTCTGGGAACTCTGCCTCTACGACCTTCAGCCTCCTCACCGGACATCAAATTGACAAAGCCTGCGAGGTTGCTATAGAGGGCGGAAACTTGAAGCTCGCCACCTTGATATCCCAAGCTGGGAGTGACTTGGAGTTTCGAACGGACATTCGAGCTCAGTTGCAGATCTGGCGCGAACAACGTATTGATGCGCACATCGACGAAAACGTGCGCAAGGTTTATGCCTTGCTGGGTGGCATTGTAGACATACTAGAAGGCTCGAATGGCACTGGAGTAGAACGGTGTCCGGACCTTTTGGTGTCACAAAAGCTTGACTGGAAACGTGTCTTGGGATTACACCTTTGGTTCGGACGACCGTTGGATGCTTCAATAGCAGAAGTGTTTGATGCGTACGACAACCACTGGAGGAACGCTGGAGACCGTACTGCGGCTCCCATTCCATGGTACTTTGAAGATAAATCCTTCGAGTTCAAACATTGGCACTTGTCTCGAAACGAGCACCCTCCGGATGCCTTCTACTCTCTCATCAAATTATATGCGGATACCACCTGCTCCCTAGAAACAATATGTTCCCCACTTTCTTTGGTCCTTCGCCAGCAGACTATTCTATTTTATGGCACCTGTACATTGTTCTTTCCCGGACAATGCGGATAAGAGATTTCTCAGACCGCGATGATCCTGGCGTGTCCAGAGGGTCTCAGGAGGCTGATGAAGGAGACGCTCAGATCGAAGGTCACAGCCCAAACGCAGACGTGTTGGCTAGCACATACGCACTGCAGTTGGAACAGCAAGACTTGATACAAGAAGCAGTATTTGTCTTACTCCATTTAGAGGGTTCCTCTGGGTGCGTCCATCTCTATACCCGAAGGCAACTTTAACACCTTTTTGAAGGAGAGAGAAGGCAATTAGGGACCTGTTGTTGCGGTCCGCTCCTAAGCTCGATGATTGGATGACGCGAGGAATGGCGGGGAGCTTGAAGATCCACTATCGTGGATCAACGAGGCAAAGGTGATTGAGCCTAGAGCACTTTCATGGCTTGCTGACAACAAGGTTTAGGCAATCTATGCCTTGAACAGACATGACGTCTTTGAAGCATATCACCTATATCTGCAAGCTGGGATGCACAGTGCAGCGCATGAGCTTGCTGTATTCGAGCTGGCGCCGGAAGCGGTCATCAGGAACGACCTTGAGCTACTCAAAGTACTATTTGAGAGGTTGGTTGGTCATGCGGTGGACGGCTGGCACGTACGGGGAAAGGTCTGTGAAATTGCACGCAACTGACCCACATACCAATTTCTCACATTAAGCGGCGCAGGCGTTCCTCGATTATGCACATGCAATGACGCGCCTTCCTGAGCTTATCCAAGATCTGAGAGATTCTCAAAACACGTCTCACGTCGCGGAGCTCGACGAACTCACGCGTACTATTCCTAAGTTGATCGGACTCCTACCCGCGTTGGTCCGCGACCCAGCGGATGTGAGACAAAACGTCGCGGTGGCGAATATGATCTCCGGACTGACACGTCAACTCGATTGTGCGTTACCCCTGGCCCTGGTAAGTTTGACTTCTTCTCGCCGAAATGCCCCGACTTTAAGTTTCTTGCTGACACACCCCAGAGCCCCAAACAGCTTCGCGACCTACCGGTAGATGAAACAACCAAGCTGCACCATGCACGGTCCATCGTGTACTCTCAATTTCTGAAGACGCTGGAAGCTACATAGCATGATGTGTCACCACGATCTATCAAATACACAACTCTGTAAAAAGCAAATTGACATGCATGGCCAGTCCACTGGCAGAAAGCGCCGAAAGAGCCCCTCTATATGCTGGGGCTATACGTGATTTGTTAACAGAGCGTAGACAACATACAAGAATACGGATACAGTGTGGACTGGCAATGGCAATTTGTCAACTCTAGTATTTAGTCTATTTTGAATCCTGAGAGAAATACGGATGCGCTTAGTATGCAGACTTCGGCTAGGCGCGCCTCCATTGCATGCTGACTGAGCTCAATCCGGACTGCGTCACGAGTGAGGCAAATGCGCCCGAGACGCTGGGAATTCGAGTGGTTGGCGTAATAAAGCTACACGACATATCCCGCCCGTTAACCCCTCTGGGTAAGACAAGACGGTCCGAGGTGTAGGACTTACGCAAATGTATTCCCCATCGGGAACCCAGATGTGGGGGATGCCCCTGATTTCCATGATCCTAGATCTAAAAGATTCAATTGAATAAACATCGGGATCAGAAGTAGACGTTGATGAGAATGGCAGTCGGACGTACGCGCGGTCTGGCCCAGTGCGAAGCCAACTGCGCAAGGCCTGGCGCGGGAGTAGGCCAGGCATTTCCACGCTGGGCCGCACGCCGGCCCAGTCGATGAGCGCGACGGTGCGTCGGTGCATATCATAGTACACCGTGCGCTGGGGCTGTTGCGGCGCGTCCGTCACGATCTTGTAGCACTGGCGCCCTCGGGCATCGACGACCGACGCGTTCAGCACGTTTGGGCGGAAATCTGTGATGTGGAAGATGGTCGCGTTGGGGTCTGCCCCAGCGCCAGCGCCGGCTGCGCTGCCACCACCACCACGAGCACCACCGGCATTTCCACTGCCACCAGGAAGGGCTCCAAATATCGAGGGCTGCTCTCCGTGGCCAGTGGTTGAGGCACCGTTGGCTACGCGCCAGCCTTGCACGTACGGATTGAAGTTTGCAGATGACATATTTTTTTCCGGTGGTGAGAGATGTGAGTAGTTGTCGTCGTCGTCGTCGCGTCGTCGTCGTGTTGTTGTCGTTGTGCTGCTCCGTTCGCTGTTGAGTTTAGTTTGACGAAAGAAAGCATCCGTTTATATGTAAATCGGTAGTTAGAAGATTCTTTGGTAATACCGGACTGGGCTGGTCAGAGACTAGAAACAGAAAGCATGGGGTCATCTCGGGCTAAGCCTCTTGGAGCAATCATCGGATTGAAGGCACCGCGAGAGAGGGACAGTGAGGACGCAGTGGCGGACATGGCAGTGTGCGTTTCCGGGAATAGCCCGGCGGGCTCGGTTCAAGTCGGTTGATCGAAGTCAATTCAATCAGTCAGCCCAATAACCGAGAGCGGTAAGCATAGACGCGAGTTTTAGGGAAATGAAATCGAAATGAGATCCTATACTATCGCAACCAACATTTCTCCGCAAGGTTAGTCCTGCGACGCGCCTGCGGCCCCCAATGCGTCGACGGAGAGAAGCAGTAGGTTCGTGTTTCAGAGAACAGCTGGACCTAATGTTCGAAAGTGGCGGACAGGGGAGGGGGCGGGGACTCTCTACCTTCAGACCCGAAGGAAAAGGCAGGGTGATGGATTGGAACTCGGGGACGTTCGCTGAGATAAAACGGGACTACAGTACCGGCGGGCGGCGCCTGCGCCGCAACGCCACAAGCAAGCTTCCGACCACGTGATCCAGTGGCTGTGTTATAGGGATAACATAGCCCCATAGCTCCCAATCATTTACTGCTAGCGAACAATAAGCTGCTATGCATCGATCGAAAAGTGATCAATTTCGGAAATCGCTCGAGGATGCTGACCTATGCTGACCTGCACGGTAGTTCTTATGTCCGCGGACAATCCCATACATCACCGGCTGACAGCCACGCGGCCTGTGGCTGCGTCCGTTCGACTCTGGACTCTGCATCCGTTTGACTCTGCGTCCATTCGTCTCAGTATCAGTTTGTCTTTGACCGAATGTTCGATCAGAGCCATAGCTCGTCCTCTGTATCCGGTCAATTCATAATTTCGTGGCGTTCGTCGAGGTACCCGACCCATTAATGTCACCGGGAGAGATTTGCTACGTACACAATCCTATCCTAGCTGATCGAGACGTCTGATTTCTGGGGACGAAGTGCATGAACGAAGAGAGGACAGAAAAGGTGTACCAAAAGGATGGGCCCAAGGTAGTCATCATCCTAGGTTCAAGTCGAAGGGATCAGCGGAAGAAACTTCCATCTGATGAGTGCACTACCTTAGCTCCGAATCGTTAGTGTGGGTCGGCTATGCACGTGCAACGTTTTCGACCTATGATATAGAGTACGTCTCGCTATCCACCTTTCCTCCGCAGTTTTCGATGTACTGCACACGGATCATTCTGGGGGGAAATCGGAACCTTGATCGGAACGCTTGCAATATACTGTAGTAAGGCATATATCCCCGACGTCGCTACGTACTGTGGTCTGGAAGTAGCCTTTTTTTCTTCAAGTTGATTCTGTCGGAGCACTGCTGCGGCACAGGCATCACTCACCTGACCCCGAATAACGTGGGTTCTTCAATTTATTTAGCGGGCCCTGACCCCTTGTGCGTGTGTTGAGAACGTAGGATCTGACTGTCTGACTACTAGTAACTCAAGGACTAACTGTTCAGCACTGGTACAGGGTAGCATTCGCTCACCGATTCTTGAGTTGTTGATTACTAGCGGGGGCTCCAGAAATCCGGCGTGCTTGTCTGAATAGAGTCCAACTCTGGATAGAGCCCAACACGAATGTCGAATGGGACCTGGACCCATCAGCATGATTATGGGTATCAATGACGCGTTGTGGCGTGACTGCGGTCACGAGTCTCGGGTTTCCAATTTACACATTACTTACTTTTCACACGGAACTACGAGGGTCACTGCCCAACGATAAGCATCCTGAGTCACGGCAAGTCGATGAGCCGCTTGGTTTTGTTCTGTCTTTATTGAATCAATGTGAGCTTGAATGTGAGCCATTTTCACGCTGCCCGGGCCGGGTTCTGAGAGATGCCGGTCGGTACTTGCGACAACTTGTCTTGCATAATCGGCAAGGTTATTGCATTGGATTTGTACGCGTCGACTACGCATGCTGTATCCGTGGCATCGAAGGTGTTTCGGTCTCAATAGTACTCCGTGAAGCCCGAACACACTTGGTTGCATTGGCAAGCAATGCACTTTTTCGGCCATCGTCCTGTCACTCTCCTGTAGATATGGGATATGGTACGTGTCCGGCGAAAACTCCATCATTTTACCGGATAGAGCGCTCCTCAGCTGACTGCGGATCCTGACTGACAGAGAGCAATTGCTGCCAGTATTGAACAGGGACGTCCGTGTCAGGCTGTCAGCTGGTTTTCATAGCAGCATGGGGACGTCTCATCAGCTGCATATACTCTAACAGAAGGTCAGAATCCGGTCAATCCCACGAACGCCGTAGCACGTCTGCCTGAACTCTGAACTGCTCGTCTCGTTTGACGTATTGCGAGATGGGGTAGGGGGTATAAACGACGGACGACTGGCTGGGTTCTGGTGGAATGTTCTGGTGGGGTCTGTCGGATGGTTTTCATTTGTTGTCACGTCTCTGGAGAAGCATCCCTGTCATGTCCATAACACCCGGGCATGACATGGAAGTTGGTAATGCGTTCGAGTACGTATGTGATCCCATCGTGGCCACAAATGGCGATTAGAGGTAGAAAATACATGAATGGGGACAAGTCCAAAGCTGCCAAAGTACCAAAATAGTCTGAGAATAAAAAGGAGAGCGTTAAGACGTAAAGCAAGACGAGTGGTCCAGAACTTTATGTTGGGTCTAACGCGCGCTCATTGCCTTTCCGTGTTGGGGTTGTCATGAGGTTAATGCCTCGTGTATGTGGAGAATACCCAAGGGCCGTGCGTGTAGGCGTCGCCGGTGGAGATGACGGGTCTCCTGATGCTGCTTCTGCAAGAAGAAACTCTACCCAAAGACGGGAGAATGACTAGATAACTCTCAGGCACCGCCCCTCGGTGTGTGGAGATGCACCACATACCTCTGTCTCGTCCGTCTTCTCAAGTTCCATCGGACGCGGTCGCGCCGGCGAATTGCAGAAGCAGGATTGATACCCATCCGCTGCAGTCCAGCGCGCACACGTTCCTCGTCTGACCAGGAGAGAATGGAGGCAAGAAGTCCAAGCATCTCGAATCGCTTTGTATCCTCCCGCGGCGTGCAGAGGAAAGTAAGCAATACGTTGGTCACTAATCTGCGATCAACACTCGTACTTGCGGACCCACGCCGCAGACGCCGCAGTGCTTCCATTAGATGCTCGTTGATAATTACCGCTAATGGGAAACGATGCGTGAATAATCTTTGTGCAAATACCAGATAATGAACTTGAATGCCCACCTTCGTGGCGAAGTTTACCGATAAGAAGCGTTTTCTCTTTCACCTCCTGCTCTAGAACCTGTCTCCTTGTGTTGTCCGCTGAATTTTCTTCTAATTGAAGCTATCGTACAAATGGGTCACTTCGAGCCATAACGCATGCATAGGTAGAAAGCGAACCTCCGCCTGCAATGCGCGGTGCTTATATTCGGCAAGAGACTGCGTGATATCAGCCAACTGTGCTTCGCGCTCGCCCACCGCCTGCAATAATTCATGGTCCTTCGCTATAAGGAACAAAAGCCAAATCAAGCCAGATTCAGGCCCGACATCCGACATGCACGCACCACTCTGGAAATCCTCAAGGACGGCCTGCAAGTTATTCGCGCGCTCGGCCTCGGCATCCCTAGCTGCCGCATCGCGCTCGCCCGCCTCTCTTGCCCCCGCCAGCTCGCGAAAGTCGCTTCGAGCGTCGAGCGCGCCTCGTCCACCCGCACACGCTGCGCCATCGCCTCAGACTCCCAATCATCCCGCGCAGTACGGGCACGCTCAAGCTCGGCGCGTGCTTCCCGAAGCGCCTGCTCCCGCTGCAACGACTCGCCCGAGACCTCCTGCCGCATAGCATCGAGCTCCCGCGACGCGCGCTCCGATTCTGCGTTCGAGGCTAGCACTTCGATTGGAGCGCTTCGACGGTCGACAGGAGATCTTCGTTTTGCGCTGTCAGCTGGGCGATTTGCTGCTCGCGTCGGTCGAGCTCTTCCTGGATGGGGGTGGTGTGCGCGTGGGTGCATGATCTAGGGGGCTCGAGGAGGACACGTACCGCATCCTGCTTTAGCTTGTTGCCTAACGTATTGCGCATGTTATGGAGCTTTCCGAGTAGATTTCGATATTGTGATGCGTATTCATCTCTTTCTGCGCGGTGCGATCGAGCTCCTGTTGAAGTTTACTCGTTGGGTCGAGGCCGTCCTGAGCGCCGTTGTGGTGTAAGCCGTTGAGTGACGTTTGAATCCATTCAACATTGGGGGTGGAGACGAGGCCGGTGTTGGATGACCTCTAGGGATATGTGAAGGTCTGCGAGGGTCTGAGATGGAGAATTAGGAGAATGAGTGTCTGCCGCCATGATTCTTGGCAACGTTGTCCACCCGGTGACAATCAAAGAGTGTTCTCATAGGGTTCAACCCCCAATTTCAAATGCCAAGCATGGCACGTGTTTCCATTTGTTTCTTATCCCTCGGAGATATAACTCTCTACATGTCCTTACCTTTTCATATCATAGTCTTTAACAACCGGCGGTACAGTCGGTTCCGACTCTGGAATAACACCGGGCTCCTCGTCAGAAGCCATTGACATGGTAATACGACTACAGTGAAGATCCTCGGATCCTCCGCATATCTGCTCCTGACCTTGTCATTGCCGCAACCGCAAAGATGCCCAATAGATTTCAGCTAGAACAACAAATGCTCAGTAGCGAATAGAATACACCCATCGCCCAGGAGTTATCCCCTTCTTCCTCTGCAACTCTTGCATGGCGACTCGTAGAGCGTTTCCCGACCGTTGACCAGAAATCTATCATTGGTTTCCCCCCTCATAATGAATATGCTAATAAAAGTGCACGGACACGTTGCCATCGCGCCGATCACGCAGCGGGATCCAGACCACGGAGCAGTCAGGTGCAAGACCTTGTCAGATTTTTTTGCATTTACGTTCATTTGTCAGTTCTGTGGTATGACAAGATCATGGATGAAAGGCAAACACCCTCCGCATGGGTTGTCGAAAGCGCACACGATGTTCAAGAAAGGGGGGCGGATCCATTTCATGGTACTGTAGTCCAACGCTGAACCCCCACGTCGAATGGCACCCCTGCTTCCAAAGTCCCACGCGTAAAGGCGTCTGAGAAATACCGGTTTCTATTGGAATTGGTCGTATAGCATGCAGAGCAAGGAAACAAAAAGGACTGACGTTGCACCACTGACTGCATTTGGTATGTGCAGCTCCCGGAGGTCGTCGATAGCCGGACGACCGTCAAACCCGAGCAGTTTTTTTTTCACATACCGAGCCGCGGCACTCGATTACGATCGCACCGTCGATTCTGATGCGTACTTGTGTGCCCAAACGCGCGCCCACCGGAGGTGGGCTTTCTTTGAGGACATGGAATGGATTGCTTTCAAAACCTGTTTGAAGCCTCCGTTGCACCTTCAGCATCCGGGTTAAAACGTATCTTTTTCTTCCATGACCTGATGACGTCTCGAGCTGAGCATCGCTTCTTCATGTGATGGAACGGTGAAATATATGTGGCTATTGTTTCGAGATTTTCGTGGAAGGCTAGGAACATGTCGTTGAGGGTATGTAGGGTTAATTCCACGCCACTGGTCTGCCCAGGTAGTACGAAGGTCCTGCACGTCACACCAGAGTCCAGGTCTTCCTTGCTCAAATGTCTCGACGGCCAGCCCTAGTTGTCCTCTTTCAGTGGGAGGCGTAGTCTATGGCATCCACAACTACAACCCCTTTCTGATGGTGGCGTGCTGAGTTCGGACAGTAGGCCCTACGGCCAAAGACCATTGCATCACCGACAGGGTATTCTGATACGTCGTCGACGTTCGAAGGGTGTTCGAGATGCCGTGTAACAGGTGTCCAAGAGTACGATGTCCGGTGTCAAATATGCCAGACGTCCAAATAACCCACGGTCTGCGTTGCCAAAACTTCGCACCCTTTGCGTCCCGCCACTCTGACTACCCGGTCAGGATAAGCCTATCACCCATGTTCTTTTTAGGGTTCCCAAGGACTCGCCCAAGGAAGGTAGCTGAGAGCCTGAGATAGAGTTTGAACATCTCGATGATCACTTAGTTGCCAGTCAGTTCTGTCGGATTGATTCCTGTGCTTCTGAGCGGCACATACAGAAGGTGGCGGCAACATTAGCATTTGATCCCGTTTTCAGGGTGCATGAGTGATCAAAGGAGGCGTCAGCTAGTACAGTGCCACAATAGAAATCAAGACGGAGACTGCCACTGGCAACAATACAGAATAGAAGTGGAAATGCCTGACACGTCACAGCAATACTGCAAACCTTCTCATTGGCTAGCTAAAGAGAAGATGGCGGCAAGGGTGACACCGACGTTTTCGATTGAGGTGAGGTAGACTCGGAGGACACATGTTCTTGCCAACAGCCTTGTTGATGACGGCATGCTTGGTCATTTTCAGATGGCATGAACTGCGCACTCAGCGTTCGTTTTGGAACGGGGAGCACTCACAGTCAAGGACGCAGGGAAATACATTCAACAATGAACGCAGGACTTTACGGCATAATTCGAACACTTAGAGTATTTGAAGCTCGGAGCCACGATACGTCTCGTTCGACCGCATGTGTCGTTCCAGATTTCCACTGGAAACCACGCTACGGATGCAGAGCATAGGGTATCGAAATGAGGCAGCTTTTCGAAGGTGATCAAGAGTAACTCCAGAACTTAGCGTAATGCGATTATCCCACAGAAAAATAACGTGGACAAGTCCACCTCATCCGTCAATACGGGAGCCCTCCTACAATACAACAGAAATACAAACGAGAAGAGAACAATAGAGATAGGTAGGTCTACTTCGCTCCGGCACTCGAAAACTGTGATAATAAATAAGTTAAGACAATCGCGTGACAGACCAGAATACATACCTTGGTTACCGACTTGGTACCTTCAGAGATAGCATGCTTCGACAATTCACCAGGGAGGATGAGGCGGACGGCAGTCTGGATCTCGCGAGAAGAGATGGTAGATTTCTTGGAGTATGCGGCGAGTTCTTAATGAAGTAATTTAAGCGACGCATCCACTGATAGTGCATGTGACTCACTCGACGCTTCCGTAGCAATACGTTCGAAGATATCATTGACAAACGAGTTCAATATAGCCATCGCCTTGTTCGAGATACCCGTATCAGGATGTACTTGCTTGAGTACTGTTCCATCTTCAGTAAGATTGACGCCAAGACAATGTGGTCACACGCACCTTTATAAATGTAAGAAGAGTATGTCTCCTTGCGGACCTTGCGACGCTTCTTCTTGGTGTCATCGCCAGTCGATGCCGTCGCTGCCGTCTTTGAGGTCTTCTTTGCAGCCTTGGATCCCTCAGTTGTCTTTGCTGGTGCTTTCGAGGCAGTACCAGAGGATGCTGGGGCCTTGCCGGCAGTGGAAGCGGGTTTGGGTGCCATTACGATGGATTATGAAGGGCAAAGGGTAGCACGAGACTGTCGTAGGGAGAAGAGATAATGCCTTCTGACGACGACACAACAGTCCCCTATATATAGGTACACGTGACTTTGTGACTGTTTGTCTCTGTCAACAACGCGTGACATACGCGTTAGCCTGTTGATCGCTGAACTCTAATTTGCACCCTCCACAATTTAAATCCTCAGGCCTCATCTTGCTTTCCTTTCAACGTCCATCTTCCCCTCACGCCTTGCTGCTGCCCCACTTATCCCATCGTCTCTCTTCACCACACTCAGCAACTTTTGAAATCATGTCCGGCAAAGGTGGAAAATCTGGCAAATCTGGCTCTGGCAAGGCCTCCTCTGGCGAAACATCAAAAGCGCAGTCGCGCTCGGCCAAGGCAGGCCTTCAGTTTCCTGTCGGTCGTGTGCACCGTCTCCTCAAGCGTGGAAACTATGCGCAGCGTGTTGGTGCTGGTGCTCCAGGTCAGTCCGTTCCATCTTTAGAGGGCTATCGTTATCTGACTCTCCTTTAGTTTATCTCGCGGCCGTCCTTGAGTACTTGGCTGCGGAAATCCTCGAGCTTGCTGGTAATGCCGCTCGTGATAACAAGAAGCAACGTATTGTCCCTCGTCATTTGCAACTTGCGATCCGGAACGATGAAGAGTACGTCAGACTTCCGACTTTGGGATTCTCAAGATTAACGAATTTTCTTGGTAGATTGAACAAACTGCTCGGTGATGTTGTGATTTCACAGGGTGGTGTCGTTCCCTTCATCAACCCTGAGGTGAGTCATCATGCCGTGAATGGACTGGGCCATTTGCTGACGGATTCCTTGCAGCTCCTGCCCAGCAAAACGCAAAAGGGTAAGAAGGAGAGTCAGGAGGTTTAGACACCGTTTCTTTGTATCATTACTGTACTACTATACGTACCCCTTATCCTATCCTATTGTTTCTCTTTGCTCTGGGTTTGCTATCTCTGGTCTTTAGGATGAGAATGACATTGCTTTCTCTGCCTTTTCGCGCGTGTCGCCAGAATGGTTGTGAGAAACCGTCATCTCCTAGGTATTGTAGCAGGCCTCAGCTATCTGAGCATGATGTTACAATAAATACATAGCGTAGGTGCATCCGACGACTATCTAAACTACTGGAATAACAACAGTCCTCATGCCCGAATAAGCCACCCTACATCAAGCCTTGTCATTGATCGCAATCCCTCCGGATAGCATGCATTACTCTCTTTGAGTAACAACGCGATCTGCGTGCACGTGTTTTTGGGGTACATCAGTTGCTCTGCCTGTGGGAAACCGGGATAAAGTTCCAGCAAACTGCCCAGGTCCGTGCTCGACATCGACGGGCCGAGAATCTTGAACAACACCTTGGCGGCTTGGATCGTGCCATGCTCAGGAATGAGGTAGTTTTTGCTAGCCCTGTACGACAGACGCATATTCGGTTTGAAGAGCCACATCTATAGTTGAGCATTATCGAGGGGAGGGATGAGTAAAGCTGGTATTTCGCGAGACCTCACAGGAGGCACATACAAGGATCCTCGGGCGCTCTTCCTCCTCATCTAAAATGACAAATCTATACGTGGCATGAGCACGTGCGAGTTCTGCCATGTCTTCGACAATGAATGCAGAGAGCGGTATCCTGCTCGGCCTAGGTTGTACACACCGATCAGCCAGGAATCAGAAGGCCATGTAACATAAAATACGTACTCGGCAGATGGACTAACGGGTCGTATTGCATACTTGACGAGCCTATACACGGTGGTTGCCTCTCCAGATTCTGTGACGTGGTCCTGACAGCGCCCACTCAATGCCCCGCACATACACCGGACCGAACGCCACTCCTCTCCCTGCTGCGAGAGTAAAGCATTAACATAAGTTGATCCTCCAGACAAGAAAACATAGCAGGAAGGTGATGTGTCCTCGCGCGTAGCTCCCGTAGACGTGTACCTCAGCAACACGGGAGTTGTTAGACGAGTAACCAGCAGGCCATAACCTGCATTCCTCTTGGACGGGTTGTATCAGCCGGAAGCAGTGCTTGTCACCCCCGCCACTCCAACAGTCCCTCACCACCCGTAGCATTTAAAACCTTCGAGGGCTTTGAATGCACAGGAAAGCAAAGGTCGTCAGTGCTGCGGAGGTGACCGCTGGTAGGATGATTCGCCAGCGCCAACCTTCTTTACGTCCACCAACCGAGCTCACAGAATAACCATCAAAGATCGTATTCAACAGGAAGACGTACCTTGGGCTTCTCCACTGGCCGCAGGTTAGCGCCCACTGTCGCAGATTTATCAAACAGGATATAACTCCCGCCCACTAAAGCCTGTCCACTTTGTGGCCAAAACCTTTTGCATGCCGCGCCACCTGCGCGTTGAGCGTTTGATCAGTGTGGCACATCCATGCATCCACTAACTCCGCCCAGTGTTCGCTCGGCAGATCGTCGTAACGCGTGATCCGTGCCCCATGTATAAGAGGCAACGAACACGAGGCGCAGATGAAAGTGGTGGGCGCGCGTGAACGGAGTTGCTCGGAATCAAGCAACGGAGGGGGTTCTGCCCTGGGAGACTGCGGGTCTAGCGTAGCGACCTTAACCTCGTAGTGCAATCCTTGCACGCGCACTTCCTGAGGACCACGTTGCGTTCGAACGGGCAACGCGAGAGGAAGGGACTCGACTGAGCCACTACGCAAGACGAGAGTGGACTCCGCCGCATCTGAAATACCGTTAATACCGTTGGGACCGGCGACGGACGCTTCGAGGTTAACACCAGGGGGAATGCCAGAGACATTGAGAAAGGCGAGGACGTGGCGCAAACCTTCATGGTGCTCTGCTACGTACGACACTTGCAGTTCCAAAGGTGCTTGGAAACACAGGTCAGACAAGACAGATGTGCGAACCGAAAGGAAACCGAACGCACTGCTTTTCTCAGCAGAACTGCACCGACGCGATGATGACTCCTTGATTGAACGTGCTGCATTCTCTGCATGAGCTGACTTCGAGCTGGTAGGCAACAGCCAGCTGAGCGCAGGCGCAGACATGCTACGATTGCGCAGGCCCTTTGAGGACTTGGTCTGTTGAAGTGGCCGCGGGCCTGGCGTTGACGGGCGCTCTCTCGCAGCCTCGTCCAAGGTAAGAAGTACATTCGGATTTGGCTGAGGCTGAAGTGCATTGGGAACAGCTTCACGAATGAACTCCGGGAGCGACAGCAATGCGTCGGGGTCTTTGAGCTTGACAGGAGAAAAGACCGCATCCTGTGCATGAATGCGGCGAGAACCAGAATGCTCTGCGAGCTTGTCAACGAACTCATTTCGCTAATGAAAAGAAAGAAAGATTCAGAGACTGGAGGTTCGGGGGTGGGAGGAATCAATTAAGGTGCACCTTCTGGAGGTCACGTGACGCAAGCGCTCAATGCGGGCATCCATGTCACCCAAAATGACCGTTTGTTGCACTAGCTTTCGTTCAGATGCACGTCCAATCATGTCGACAATGCGTTCCAGCTCGCGCTCCTTCTGCTTCCTTGAAGAAGGGGCTGCCTGTGCGGCGCGAGCAATTTCGAGCTCTTCGAGTTTGGATCTTTTGAGTTCGACACGCTGATTGTGTAGTTGAGGCGCTACGCGGTATAAACGGTCAATCGCCGTTGTCACCTCGTCCAAGTCTAGCCGCATCTTTTCATCTATAGACATACGATATGAGAAACTCGCTACTGTCTTGGTATCAGACCCGAGGAATTCCGGGTCAGGGTCGTAGTTCGGTGGAAGCTCCCCATCATGGCTTAGAAGGTCATATTGTGGCGGATCAGAGGGGCTGTGCTGGAGTCGGTCCTCCTCACGGTAATGGCAGAGATTAAGCACCGTTTCAAGGTTCCCATCGATACGGACCCAGAGCAACGCCTTTTCTACAGCGATGACAGGAGGTAAGGATCCTTCCAGATCCGCCTGATCGTGGTGCTGTGACTGAAACTCGCTTAGCTGACGAGCGAGAGTGTCGAGGTTTCCTGTGTTGGGGACAGATTCGTCATGATTCCAAACAGGCACGTCTTTGGAAGATAAAGAGATGCCAAGTACTGAGAGTCGGTTGAGATCGGCGAGGAGAGAGACGAGTGCGTGTACGAGCTGGGCATCCTGTGCGTACAATGACGGTGTTAGAGCTTCGACGTATCCAAAAAGCTCCCGCAGGAGGGCCGTGTCATCATCCGATGAGGAAACCTGAATCATTCCGGAATTGAAAAACTCGGAGTGGCGCAAATTAGCGACGAGGCTACGCAAAGCCGCGGTCGGGCTGGAGGAAGTAGATGCTACAGCATGGGACGAAGAGGGTTGTGTAAAAACGGAATGCGCATGGCCTAGGATAACTGGGTGCTGTTGTGAGGAAAATGGAGAGAGAAGGTCGCTGAGGGTAGTTAAAACAGATGTTTGGACGCGTGTTATTGACGGCATGACATCTTGATCCTGGGTTGAAAGTTCCATATGAGACAAGGTCGAAGATTGAGTAAACTACTCACCTGGGTTGCAGTAGGCGACACTCTGTCCGCATTTAGGAGTACCTCTCCGAATTCCTGGGCTTCTTGGGCGTGCGGTGGGTGTCCATGTGCTATTGGAGACGGCATGATAGGATGGCGTGGACTGACTGCGTGTGAAGGCTGAAGGATGTAATCGCGGTCAGCAGAGGAGAAAGGAGCGGGGATTGATGAGGATAGAGAAATTCTGCTATCGTCAAGTGGTGCAGGCTGGGATTTTGTGAGGGTAGCCATGGCTCGGGGTTGTTGTGGAATACGGTAGCCAAGGGGGAGAAATGACAGTCCTCATCTTAGCGCTTCAATATATCCGTTTTCATTTCCATTTCCATTTCCATTTCGGCGTCTGTTTCCCTTTCCTCCGCTTCATCCTGCGACATGTACTGCATATATCCTACTCCCTGGGCCCTTTACTGCGAGCATATTACATAAATCTTACCGGACCTCGGCAATGAGGCCTTCGAGTCGTGTTGCCGTTTTTTGTACGTTTGATATTCCCCTCACACTGTCGCAGAAAACAAATACATTTCCATCTAAACCGTCGAAATTTTGCTGTTCCGTTGTATGAACCAAAGAGCACTCCATCATGCCTACCCGTAGGGCACATATACCTTACATTTGGCCATTATCCCCTCTCATTTCTCATAGCAATACCAGTAACGCCGACCCCTGGTTCAAAAACGGCGCTCGCTGGAGATTCTAGGCGAAGACAAGCATTAACGATGCTCCTGGATGTCCTTGGTGGGCTCATCACAGATGAAGTTCCCCTTGCTGTTGGTGCGTACTCCGGTTTGTTTTATACCAGTGTGCTAAGGACAAGCGCCGCAGGTGGTCGAGGCCACCGAACGGGCCCTGATGATGAGCGAGACGTCCGTATGTATCAACAGGTATCATGGATTTCTCATGCCAATTGTTTCTTCTCCAGCCAGTGCCGAAGAACATGTTCATCAACTTGGTGCAGAGTCATTTGGCCGATTTCAGCGGTGCGTTTGCTGGACAGTTTCGGTCACGTGTCATAAATTGTACTCGGCAGGAGGGTGAACAACTTTGACAAAGAGGTACAGTACAAACTTATACGCTAGTTTGAGATGCGATTCAATACTCTTGCTGCAGCTCCGCAACTTTTCCAATGCCGCCCGCCAGCTCGGTAGTTCTGTGGCTATCCTGTCCTCTGCCTTCCACTTACGGGAACGCGTTGCCCAAATTGCATGGCTATTTCGTGAAAACGCAGCGGATCTCTTCCCTCGAAAGGTTTCTCACCAATCTTTGGAGCCAGGTGTAAATCCCGACGTTTTTCCCAAGCGGAAACGAGCTCGCTCTAAAGCGCCGCCTCACGTGCGCAGGCCACTTGTCCTTGAAAAACTGGATCCCGAGGAATTTCCTGGCCAGCTCGGGCTCTTTGCTAGAGACGTCATTACCTTCCTGCATTGCCTGAACGAGTTCCCAGAATTCACAGACGAGGCTCTTAACGCTTCTATCCTTGCTTTCGAGGGGGACCTCAAGGTTAGCGCTGTTCATGATCTACTTGGTAGCTATGCCATTGACTCTAGATACTAGTACTGGGCTTCTTGCTTGAAGGCATATGAGGGCTAGTTCTCCCCATCATTTACTGCATTTTTTGGCTCAACTTTTACAGGCCAATTTAGGTATCCATCTGTCCAGCGATATTTACACGATCTTGTATCAGAAATTGGCGAGCACATAGAGTCCATCACATCCTCCCTCTCTGTATTCGTCGAGATCGGTTTGTTTTGATCCACCGCCTTACCTTTCTACTTAAGCGAAACTGAGACTTTTAAAATGCAGGCGTCCCAACCATTCGATTTGCACAAGAGCACGGCGCCGCCAGCCTCCTCAATCTGTCGACTGTGGCTACATTCTTCTCTGCTGTCACGGCGAGCACGTTGCAATACACGTTCGATAGTCATGGCACACCACTTGAAGATGCTGTCAATGCCTTCTGGTTCACTTCAATGGTATTCAGCATCGCCGCCGCCGTCAACAGTCTCTTGGGTTTGACATGGAAGCAGGCCATGTAGTACGATATACTTTACCTATACCTCCTCGACCATATAATGACATCCTACTTTAGTCGTCACCAGGTCATCGAGTTCCCTGGTGGGTCCTGATCTGGATAAAGCGTTCACCCCTCGTGTTTCTTGTGTTGTCAGTGGCTTGCTTTTCAGTTGGATTTGTGTTGTTTGCCTATTCGTCCCAGCAGGCAGGCATCTCTCCTCGTAATATGCACATCCACACTCAACTCGCACATTTTCTACCCCAGAACCCCATCGTATCCTTAATCACAACAGTCTTCACTGCATTCAGCTCCTTCGGTTTGGCTGCGTATCTGCCTGGTTTGCATCAGAGCGTTGGATCTTTTCACGATACAACGGCA
Source organism: Russula vinacea (assembly GCA_022376525.1). Taxonomy (NCBI): domain Eukaryota; kingdom Fungi; phylum Basidiomycota; class Agaricomycetes; order Russulales; family Russulaceae; genus Russula; species Russula vinacea. The sequence continues at coordinate 46,994 of WTXL01000062.1, forward strand.
AGAAGTGGCTTCAAGATTCACTGGACGATTGGTGGGATGCAGTGATGTCCATCCCGCCATTTCACTGGTCCCTTGATTGTCTACATGTCCTTGGACTTTGGATTTCATCTATACCACGTCTTATACGCGCCGCGGCGATACGCGTAAGCTCAGCTGTAACCCCAGTCTTTCACCATCGCCCCGTCGGGACATTGCACTCGTCATCTTCAGAGAATTCTTTTCACAACGCGCCATCACCAGGAGCTGTTGCTGCGATCCCACAAGGCTCGCGGCGCGACTCTGAGATCACTTTCTCTGCACCGCCAGTTTCCCTAACTTCCGAGCCTAAATCCACACAAGATTCCAGCATCTCCTCACTCTTCCTTCAGAAAAGTCATGGGGAGTGACTGGTACCTCTACTGTGCCTTCGTCTTCTCGAGGCCGGTTTGTTCAGGCTGTACGCAACGTAATCAAGATGCAACAAGCCACCTCTCAACTCACACGTTCGTTATCCCCCACCCTTCTAATACCAGATGGAATGCGGCGGCAAGTTGCTCAGTCCCTGCCCATGCAAAGCTCTAGAGTGGCAGGTCTCGTACCAAAGTTGCGTGGCCTCGTGCCAACGCAGGTTCTCGAGGCACATCAGGCACTGGTCCGCCACCTGCAGTTCTCGCCTAACGGCAAGTTCTTGGCCACGTCAAGGTTTGTTTTCTTGCGCTCAGGAGGGACAAGGACATGTGGGGAACTAATGATGCTGGGCGATACAGTTGGGACCACACGTCTATTATATTCCAAACAGGGGTAAGCATGTGTCTATCCTCGAGGCTGGTGTGTGGCAGATCCCGGGTTTGATAGGATCCTTTTACCCACCATCGGACACTTGCTCACCCCTCAGGATTCGTTAGTCAAGTCACATGGTATGGCCTCCCGTTACAGTCTTCTGTATTGTTGTTTACTCGTGCGAGTGCAGGTCACCGAGTGGAAATCTCGTTCTGACGAAGCTCACTCGCTCGGTCAAAGTTTGGACGGAGGTTAGTCCGATATTACATTCCTCGTTACGTCCACGGACCTTCCCCGCGTTTAGGAAGGCGTGTGTAACAAAACTATCGATCGATATCGCTCTGTGCAATCCATCTGCTGGATGCCAGGTGGTGAAGGTAAGCCTCCGAGGTTCTCGCAGAGGTACACTTCTCGAACTGTCTCGTGCCCCAGCGTTCATGTCCGTGGAAGGCGGTGACGTCACCAAACTGGTAACCTAACCCTCTTTTACTCGCCTTCTTTTCCTTACTCGTTCTCAAATTTATTAGGACTTGACTGGCAAGGTGCTAGACTCATATCACTTGGACCGCCTTATGATACATGACGTCGTTGTAACACCGATGGGGAACGATTAATTGGCGTCGGGACGCTCCTCTCTTCAAGTGATGGCCTGCAACCTAGCAGGTGTCGAGCGGAAAAACGTATCATTGGTAAGCGTCCCCAGGCACATTGGCGTTCTGTTCCGTTGAAATAAGGGCATAGCATATAATTTGGATCGGAAGGAAGTCGAGAAGTAAGAGTTTGAGAGTATCACCACTGCCAGCAATGCTGACAACATGCGATAACACTGATAATGCAGCCAAGCGCCAGTGCTTCATGATATCCGTCACATTGCGTTGACACGGTGTGGGCACTTTGCATTGGTCAGCTGCGAGTCCAAGGTGACCAAATTATGAGAAGGGATATCAAACGAGGGGACTGACATCCTTTCTAGGCTCCGCCCCAACTTTGGAGGCTAGAAATGGTGAAGGATAGAAACAAGCCCGAAGCACCAGCAGCAAGTCGGCTGTCCCTTCGGCATACCTACGTATCCAAATCTCCTGTGGACGTCGCCGGACGTAGTAATTTTGGAGGCAAGGATGATCAACTCGTGCTTTGCGCCGGTAAAGGTACAATAACCACCACATTTCCTCTCGCTTATTGTTAATACCCCTTTCTGCAGCCGGAGATATTCACATTTGGGACCGCGAATCAGGAACTCTGCTGCATCATGTCCACGCACAGTCTCTTGGGAGTGGCGACCTGACATGCGTCGCTTGGAACCCTGCAGCTGACCCTTTCATGTTCGCCACAGGCTCACATGATGGTGCAGTGCGCATTTGGAGTGCTGTTTCTATATCAACACCGTCGCGGGACAGACGCGGGAGATCAGGCAGCGTGCTCAGCGACACCTCATCCCAGTTGCGCCTTGACCTCGAATCCCGCACTGAGTACTCTGCTGGGCAGCAGCGGTTTGGACAACTACTTCGCGTCGAAATCCCACACGTAAATGAGCCCAGCGAAGACGTTGCTGGCTCATCTTCGCGACGTACAATTGCGTTCACCACCCCGCAAGCATTGGGCATCTCGTGCCGACCTCCGACACCGTTGTGATACATGCTACATACACGGACTGTACCTGGAAGCCGGCGGTATATATTTAACTGGCTGTCGCACGGAATACACATCGCACGTTGATGCGATATCCTCCGTGAATCACGCGCTTTGTGATTTGTGCTTTTACATGAACGTTACTGATTGCGTGCGAACCGAGTGACAAGGAAAATCAGTTGAGCGCCCATAACCTTGTCCATGACGGCGATAAGCGACCCGATTTTACAGTATCACGGTCTCAGGCTATCTCATTTGCGACCGTAATCCGTTATCTTCAACTCCCCATTGGCTACTGCTTCCAGCACGTTGAAAGTGACGACTTTTTATTAATCCCGTTTTCCAGCGTTATCAGTTCCCGGCCTCGAGTTCCTCGTTTTGGAGAATGTCTCTCTCACAACGTCCAGACCGTACATTCCCTTAGAGCGGAAAAAAAATTGTCGACCACAACCCTTCCCTTGCGTCATAGGACGTAACTGGAGCAACACGAAGTGACCTCATGGTGTTCCCGCTTACACATCCTTTACGAAGGGATGGACGTGCCTGTTACATATACTCTTTGCATGAGTGCGCTCGCACTGTGCTAACCCCGTCCACGCTCGAGATCCCCTGCACGAGTCATACCCCGCCACCCGACATCGATTACCACGAGACCACGCACGATCTCACACAAAATAGAAACCTGGATACTTGCTTATACCTCTGGTCATCGGCAGAACGTTGATTTGGGAGAAAGCTTTCTTTTTTCACATCAAGAAGCCCAATTACTGTAACGCAGGGTGCAAAAATGTTATCCAGCCATCGCTCGGAGCCCATTCACATCGACGTGGGTAACGTCTTTGGACCGCCGGGAGAGCGGAATATTCGAAGGGAGCGGACGCTGTCGAAGCTTCTGGATGCGTTCAATGACCTGAGTAGGCACAATCCAGACGAAGTTGATCCCATAGGTTCGTACTATCCCGTTTCTCAGCACAGTACTCAAATCATAGACCGCTCTCAAGCCATAGACGTCGTACAACATGCAAGCTTTGAGGACGATGGCGACGTCCGTAAGTTGAATGTTCGAGTTCTATACATGCAGTCCTGTAAAACAATATATTGGGGACAGCTGGCGTGAATGAGCAGCTCCAGCAAGCGGGCGCAGATGCGCTCAATCGATTCCAAAGGTAACGCTCGTACAATCATGACGTCGCTGTTATGACGACTCTTTCGCTTCCGTAGGAGAATCAATGACTTCGACAAAGAGTATGTGCCATGTTACTCTTCAACTATTTCACACCTGCTTTACTCACATGACCATGACGTTCTGACCAGCTGAGGACCTGCGTCAACGCAGCCCGGCAACTTGGAAGTTCTGTCGCCATCCTCGCCTCGGTATTTCAACTCCGCGATCGCCTCACCCAAATTTCTTTTCTTTTCCGTGAGAACGCGGCAGACTTGTACCCACGCAAGGTTTTGCGTTCGCAGAGGGAGTCTCTGGTGGGCCGGAGCAAGTTACCCAGGCGCCGGCTCGCCAGATTGCGCACCTCGTTGGAACGTGGTAGACGTCCTGGGCGCATGGAACTTGATAAGCTCGACCTCGAGGACTTCCCACAACACCTCGAGCTGTTCGCGTCGGACCTCTCGACATTTTGTGTAGTCTCAATGAATTCCCAGAATTTACGGACAAGGCAGTAGATGCACCCATCATCGCGTTTGAAGACGACCTCAGGGTAGGCTATCTACTGTTTTGTATTAGTAATTTCGTTAATCCTTTTTTAGTACTGGGCTTCATGCTTGACAGCATACGAAGGTGTGTAATTTCATCTCAATGAGGGCGCGATGCTTACGTTCACCGCCGCAAAGGCAAACTCAAGTCCCTTGTGGTTCGAAGATACCTACACGAGTTGATGGCAGATGTGGGCGAACATCTTCACTCAGTCAGCACAGCGCTGTCCATGTTCATTGAAGTTGGTTGGTCGCCATAACTGCAGGCTTGTTGCGTTGGCTATGGCAATTGATCCCTGATCTGTGATGCAGGTATTCCGACCATCCGTTTTGCACAGCAGCACGGGGCGAGCAATTTTCTAAATCTCTCAACGATCGCAACGTTTTTCTCTGCCGTCACGGCGACAACCCTACAATACTCGTACCAAAATGTCGGCACAACAGCCGCAGATGCTGTCAATGGGTTCTGGTTTACATCCCTGGTGTTTAGCATTGCGGCGGCCGTCAATAGCCTCCTCGGGCTGACGTGGAAGCAATCTGTCTAGTATGTTGAGACGGAGAGCGACTTCCTCTTCTGACTAGTTTTTTGTAGTCGTTCGCCAGGGCACCACGTCCCTTGGTGGGTTCTGATCTGGCTCAAACGCTCGCCCCTAGTGTTCCTCGTGCTCTCGGTATCATGCTTTTCCATCGGTCTAGTCTTCTTTAGCCACTCTTCACGGCAGGTATGTTTAATTCTCTAACGTTTTGCTGCATGTAGCACCAATCACGATGCTAAATTATACGTCAGAGTCCTTTTGTCTCTACGATCACGACGGTTTTCACCGCATTCAGCAGCTTTGGCCTCATCGCCGTTTCCATGTGGTTCATGTTTGAGCGCTGGGTCTTTAATCGACACCGGGGCTCAAAATGGCTTCGGGATTCATTGGATGATTCCTGGATCGTGATCACCGAAGTCGTTTCTCGTCGTCGACTACTGTCAGCCATGCATCGCGCAAGTGACGCTTTGACCAGGGCGAAGACCTTTCTATTCCAATTCGGTCGACCTCGTCCCACCACTGAAATATTAGCACCATCCGACTCATGGAGTTCATTGACCCACGCACCCTCCTCCACAATGAGAACATCACCGTACAGTCCATCTGGATCTCTCAGAACCCGTTCTCCATCACCAATGGCTCCTCCGAACCCAGAGACACCACTTCCAGGCCATAATTATCCCGAAGAACTGACCAGCGGGGCAGTACAGGGGACTGCTATGCCAGCCAGGCGGGCACGCTTTGTACAAGCTATCCGTTCCGTAATCATAGCGCAACAGGGTCCCTTAGGTATACCGCGTGCATCGCCGAGCATATTCAGCCCTGAGGGCATGCGTCAGGAGGAGCTGCGGGGACTTATACGGAGCTCGCGTGTGGCTAGGCTTGTCCCAAAGCTGAAGGATTTTGAACCCACTCAGGAATTTGCTGCGCATCAAGCTTTGGTACGCCATCTGCAATTCTCGCCCAACGGAAATTTTTGGCCACATCGAGGTTAGTGTTTGTTTGGATGCCCGGGAGACTTCCTTAACAGAGATGCACACTCCTCTGAAGCTGGGATAACACCTCGGCTATTTTCCGTACAGGAGTGAGTTGTAGCTCAATTCCGAAGCCATGTGTCCCTGACACATTAATTTGTAGGACCCATTCTCTCCACATCGCACACTCGCCCACTCAAGCTATGTGAGCCAAGTTGCATGGTCGTCAAGCCGAATGTTCTACTTTATGTCACTTCCTGCTGATTCACTATTATAGGTCGCCGTCGGGTAACCTTCTCTTGACGAAACTGGCACGTTCAATTAAACTCTGGACAGATGTTCGTTCATCTATTCTCTGAAAGTGTTCGGTTGACACATGGGTTTGCAGGTGGGTGTCTGTCGTCAAACTATAGATCGGAATAATCCGGTACATTCTGTTCTCTGGCTGCCGGGCAGCGAAGGTAAGTCAATCCATTATTGGGACATTACCTCAGAAGGCATCATATCACGTAGCCTTTATGTCTGTGGAAGGTACTCAAATTGTGAAGCTGGTGAGCGGGTTCTATTGGAAATGTGCCCCTGCTCTTTGACGAATGCCCTCAGGACCTGACCGGAAAAGTAAGTTTCTGACTGATGTTAGAAGCTCTTTCTTATGTTTTTAGGTATTGGACACTTATCATTTTGAACGTCTTGCAATTCATGACGTGTGTATCACACCCGACGGCCAGCGTCTCCTCGGATTTGGAATTCTCATGTCCTCTGGAGCCGGCTTAAAGCCATGTAAATGCCGTGCGGAAAAACAAATTATTGGTGCGTGTGCTGGGTTCGAGCCATATCTGTCTATTTTCTGACGTGCTTGTGATGTCAGTCTACAACCTGGACCGTAGGATTATCGAGACGTAAGTATTGCACTGTTCTCGGAACGTGCCCCTGCTTCATGGTCACTTTAGTCACATTCCACTGCTTCATATGATTCGAGGCATTACCCTTTCGAGAACTGGACAGTTCGCCCTAATCAGCCATGAGCTGAAGGTTGGTAATCCATTGGTAAATTACATTGAACTGACGTCCTGTATTATGGGCAGGTCCCGCCTCAATTATGGAAACTGGTGGCGTTCTATGACTGGGAAAAGGTCGAGCCAATCCAAACGATGACACTGTCGCTTCGTCATACGTACATCCCCAAGACTGCGGTGGATTTCGCGGGGACCAGTTCCTTCGGGGGGAGAGATGATGAACTCGTGCTCTGTGCAGGGAAAGGTGAGCCATGATTCGACCAATCATTCACTTGCCGTGCTGAGAGAAATTGCGAGCTGGGGACATTCATATTTGGGATCGCGAATCCGCATCCTACCTACACCACATCCGCGCGCCAGCTTTGGGGGGAGACATGACATGTATCGCCTGGAATCCCGCTCCCGACCCATTCATGTTCGCGACGGGCAGCCACGACGGTTCGGTGCAGATCTGGACCACACCAGGATACCGGCGGGCAATTCGCGTCCAGCTATCTCTACGTCACGTACAGAGGTGTCCGCATCCCAACGTGCCGAGCCGAGCGTTGTCAATCTTGCTGTTCCTGTTCGGCCAGAACCCACTCACCGGTATACACCCATGCGCGAGCAGAATCTAGTGATGCCACCGTAAACCTTGTCCCGCCGCGCGAGGTACTTACAGTATTATCTGAGCCGTCGGCGACGAGACGCCATTCGTGGGTCTAACATACAATGTACTGTACAACCTACAGTAACGCATAATCAGAGAATCGCATGTCATAGAACCAAAAAGAGCGTGTGCGATGACCTACCTAGCAGAAATGGCCCGTTAATGTTGTAAAGTACATCTGCAGGCAAGCAACAAGCCCAGCGCCTGCATGGGCCTGGGGGCCTGGATTGGGGATTTCTTTATCATTTCATCATGGTGCGAATATTATCACCATCGTCGTCGAGATTTCAACGATCACTTACCTCGACTCGCCTTACTTCGAGCTTTCCTCTTATTCGATTCACACACACGACCATGTCCTCTAAAATCCCCAAAACCGTCTCCGTCGCCGTCGTAGGCGTCGGAGGAGTCGGCTCCGAGTTCGTACGCCAGCTCCAGGCACTGCAGCCTCCGCACCCCTTCCGCCTCATCTCGCTCTCCTCCTCCAAAGCAACCGTCTTCAACCCAGACGGCATCCCGCCCTCCGCGACTGGAAAGCCCTCCTCCGTTCCGCCGCCCCCTCCGCTCCGCGGACCCCGTGGCGGACCTCCAGCGCCAGCTCGCGCCGCTCGTGCGCGGCGACAATGCGTCGTGTTCGTCGACAATACGGCCGCTGTGTCCGTGGCGGAGACGTACCCGGCGCTGCTGCGCGCGGGCGTGCACGTCGTCACGCCGAATAAGAAGGCGTTTTCGGCCTCGCAGGCGCTTTATGACCAGATTGTTGTTGCGAGCCGCGAGGGCGGCGCTAATTTTTGCATGAGGCACTGTTGGTGCTGGGCTGCCTGTCCTCTCGACGCTCAAGGACCTCGTCGCGACGGGGGACAAGGTACGTGCCGTGCAGCGGTGTGTGTTGCTCGCATGTCGCGTGGCTTGCGACGCGTTCCTTTTCTCTTTTCTCTTTCACTGATCTGATCTGATCGGATGTTTCGAGTGTGACTGAGTGAACGCACCATTAACAGGTCACTCGGATCGAGGGTGTCTTCTCCGGCACGCTCAGCTACATCTTCAACGAATTCTCTACTGGCTCCGCCGACGGACCTCGTTCTCCACCGTCGTACGCATCGCACGCGACAAGGGATACACCGTACGTTCCTTCCCGATCTCGAGATCTCGATTATACCATCCGTCCCACCCACCCAACCCTGACTGACGTTCATGTGCTGTCTGTTCATTTATTTCATTAGGAACCTCACCCAGCAGACGACCTAAACGGCGCCGACGTCGCGCGCAAGCTGACCATCCTCACGCGTCTCCTCTCATCTCCGAACCAGCAACTCCCAGACGGCTACGCCTCCGTGCCTACATCGTCCCTGATCCCCCCGACCCTTGCTCTCTCTTCCGTCCCCACAGGCGACGCGTTCCTCGATGCGCTCCAGGCGCATGACTCACACTTTGGTACCCTCCGTGCAGAAGCAGCGCGTGGCGGCGGCGCTGTACTTCGCTACGTCGGCGTGATCGACATCGACTCTGAAAACGGTAGCATCTCCGTCAAGGCTAGCCTCGAGCGGTGCGCCCTGTCTTACTCGGACGTCTATCTGTAATTGATGTGGAGAATTTCAGGTACGCGAGCACTCACCCGTTTGCGACGTCACTTGGTGGGTCGGACAACATCATCATGTTTCACACGGAGCGCTACGGTGCGCGTCCGTTGATTATTCAGGGAGCGGGGGCGGGAGCAGCGGTCACAGCCATGGGTGTGCTGAGCGATGTCCTCAAGCTGGCTTAAGTCCCAATAAAAGACAAATGTAGTGTTCTTGATGAAAGTTTTCCAAATGGAGCAGTCTGGCAAGCTTGGGTTCGCGTAAACTAACTTTTGTTTGCTGAACCACAACGCAACACGGCTATACAAATACTGTCAACGATCGTAACTACGTCCAGCAATATCCTATCTTCCCCTTCGTCTTCTACCAGAGCACTGCACCGAAGCAATACACACTAAAGGTGAACGCATATAAACACAATAACCATGTCGAGCAAGAAGATGACTGGGATGTAGGGGCGACGTGGAGGAATGATTAACCGGACAGCAGTTAAACCACCGAGAGATCTAATAATGGGGGAAAAGTGGAAAGGAGTGTCTTTGGACAACGGACGATCCGGACGGAGAGACAAAGAAGAGGGGTTAAGAGAGGGTCGGTGAACGTGAGAGGAGCTAAAGGGCACGAGAGGACGGAGAAAAATAGAGGTGGTGGTGAGTACGGGTGTACGCTTGAAGTGGGGGGTGGGACACCTGCAAACCATATTCAGTACAAAGGGTAGAGGTAAGAAGCAAAGACGACGAACAATAACTGCCAATAAATACACGGCCGTCTGGAGAAAATAAAACGTGCAAGCCAAATACTGGAGGGAGACCGCCAAAAAACAAAGCACGGCTACCCTCGTCCCAATAGAGAAATCACTGATACACACAAGAAACAAGAAAATAACTTGGTGAAAAGGATAAGAATGCTAAAGGACGAGGATTGGGGCTATGCATTGATTCGGCGATAGAAAAGGATATCGATAGATGGGTTGATACACGGAAAAAGAATAAAATCACGGCACATATAGTAAATGAAGTCCCCTCCACGTGAAGAGGCGGGACAGAGTCCGGTTGGAATAATATGTATACTAACTTGAGCTGGGATCATTGAGGAAAACGTCCCAGGAACCAAGAACACGACCCGTGATGGGAAACGAGAAATAACCCTGTGAGTTGCCCAAGACAGAAGGCAAGAAGGCAATAAAAGGGAGGATAAATAAGCAAGGTTGGCCGACGACGGCCGACCGATGTAGAGTATAGATGCGAGGACGGTAGGAAAGATGGGCATTGGGTTTTCATAGATATGTCAACCGACCGTGGTCGCTGTTTTGTACAACTTTGAACTTCGCCTTTCTAATTTGTACGGAGTTCAGGGGTGAGAGAATGCCAGTGCGAGATGCGAAAGCATGCGATGTGTCATTGATGGAACAATGGAGAGCCGATAGACGAGGAGGAATTAACGGGGGAAAAAGACGCGCAATCTTGAGCAGGGGATAGCGGCAGTCTTGATCGACAACTTGGAATGAATATGGATGTCGCCGCGAAACAAGGAGTGGAAGACGAGGAAAAGTTGCCACTGGAAATTGAGATTGAAATCTAATCGGTTGCACTTGAGGCCCAGAAGTGAACGTCATAACCACGGGAAGTCGAGAGCACAGGATCCAAAACGTCGAGGAAATAATGATATCGGGAAGAAAATCTGGCGCGTCAACGCCAAGGTCGATATGAACAAATAAATTGATCGACGCCAGGTCAGGCTTTTTGAAGAAAAGACACCCCCCCTTGGAGTGGAGCTCAAGACAACCGACAAAGACTTCAAACTGGATTGTCGTGAATGAGATGATGAACAAATTAGGTAGCGTGAACAACCAACCTCAATGGTAACGCCACTCAGAGCAAGGCAGCCTGGGCCTTAAAGGCCGGGATGGGCAGGACGTCTGGACTAGGCGAGTTCTGGAACTTGGAACTAGCCCAAAAGTCCCTCTTCATGCCCATGGGAGTGGAGGCTGCCGAGCAATACGGCGACGAGGAGGGGGGTTGTCAGCTTTGGTGTTGAGCTCGCCGGAGGCATCCCGAGAAAAAAATGGGCTATCCTCATCCATGGAGAGATTGAACACCCCTTCGCTTGGGGAACGGACATGCTCGCGCTTGCGCTCCGGGGTGTGAGTTGATGCGGATTGGGATTGAATAAGAAACCAGAGCGAGGTTAGTCAGCGGCGCTGTGCGGGACCATCGTCGTAGACCTTAGCATGAACGGGTGTAGAGGGCGCAAACATGTCGTCATCCTCAGCATCAGTAAGATCATCACAGATGGGGAACACATCCCTGGTCTTCTCTCCCTGTATGCTCGAGAGCGAGGGAACGGAACGGGAGAGATTCAACGAGCGACTTTCCCAAGTTGGGACCTGTCCCTGAGGACGAGGGACAGACACGGCTTTGGAAGGTGTCGGGGTGGAAGGAGCATCGCCAATGTTCTGACGACGTCGAGCGAGCTTCCCATGGGGCGGACCGCGATCTTAGGAGCAGGGCGCACAGGAGGATTAGCCTTGGTGGGGGTGGAAGGGGGGTTGTCGGATTCGCTCTCCGAGGAGACTAGGAAGGGATCAAAGGAGTTGTGCTGACGAGGATGAAGAGAATGAGAATTTGGAAGAGAATTGCGTTTATTGGTAACCTCTGCCTGCGAGGGAAGGTTTGAAATGTTTGGGGGAGAACCCTGGTGGTGTTGAGCATGGCCTCGCCGATTGTTGTTCTTTCCCGCGGCGGACTGAGAGTTGCTCCTGATAACGAACACGATAAGATACCGCCTCTAACGGCGATAACCTGGAACGAGACTTACCTCGGCTTTGACTTGTCTTTGCTCTGCTTGGAGCCCTGACGGCCACGTGGAGGCTTCTCGGGAGTAACAGACGAAGTAATAGGGTGTGGCTTGGTGGCGGGACGACCAGGCGTAGAAAGCTTGTTGAGGTCCTCGGAAAGCGGAGGCTGTACAGCGGAGGTAGCAGGCGTTGGTTGCGATGGACGGGCAGTGCTCGTTGGCTTTGGCCTGTTGTGCGATAACGGGATTGACGATTATGATGGTTCTGATGTTGTTGCTGAGAGCGAGGCGGTGTGACTGGATGAGGCTTGGATAACGAGAGCAAGCCGGGGATGTGAGTTGGCTGGACGGTTACGACTGCGGGAGCCGATGGAAGCCGACGATGGTAAGTCGAGGGGGAAGAAAAGTGGTGGACTGGCTTCTGGACCATGATCATTGCGAGTGGATAGTAGTATGAAGGGGGGAAAGGGAAAAGTAGCGGAGGAGACGACGGGGAGGTGGTTTGTATGCGTTGGGGCGAGAGGGACGGTACAAGAGGGAATGCTCGGGGCAGAAGAGGCGATGACTAAAGAGGCGAGAAAAAAAAATAAAAGAAAAAGAAAAAGGTGGGCTGACAACTTAACTACAACTTATCGGCACGCTACCCGCCGTCGACCAGTGCATCAGAAGGTGGCGCTTTTCACACTCCGACTTCCACTCACTTTACGCCCATCACCAATTCGGGCTGTTCGCCGCCTAGATCGCATCCCGTGCTCGCCATTCTCGGTATCTCCGTTTGCAATTGCGCCCCGGGCCCCCTTTATTCCCCCTTACCCACACGCACGCCCTTCCCTCGGGGACCTCCCTCACAGCGTTCCGTTATCGCAGCCCCACAAATCTCTCCGTCACTTGCCCTGAGACGACGATCTCCCTTCCGGCCCTAAGCCCTCATTTGTCCTCGTGGCTCAGGTCCACAGCCCCAGGTCATTACACTCTTTCTAGAATGTTCCGGCTTCTAGCGCCAGCAACATCCTCCTTCCTCCTGTCCAATTTTAAAACGCTATTTTGGTTCTACTTTTGCACCCCTATTCTATACCGTATTAGACTAGTACAGGCGGTGGTGCATCCTCTCCTCTCTGTCATATCTTCATTCGGGTCGTTATGCCTGGCAACTGCGAGGACACTATCATACACTTCGATCAATTCTTTTCCGTAAACATTGCCAATGAGAGAAACCCAGAACAAGCAGCCTGAACCCAACTTGCACAACGTCGTCGCGAATCTGCACAAGTGCACATGCTCGCTTGCAACAGCCGATCGCTGAAACCAACCCTGCAATCATATTACCGCATCTCTACTATTGTTTCCCACTCACTGATCATTGTATGCGGATTGATGCAATATTGATGAACGAAATGGAAACAAGGATACCTGTAGTATGTCCGTCGCCAAAGCTCGAGCGAAGAACAAAGTACGCTAAGAGAAGAACCAGGTCTGACAATTACTATCGACGACACGCCTCTAACATGCCTTTTTGCACAACCCAGCTTCTCAATTACGCGTTGTTACCCTTCCTGAACAACATAATCCAAAAGCTGTGGAGCACTGGCTTCGTTACGCCAATAGCATCTTGCGAGGGTCCTCGATGTATTCCTTCACTCTCACTGTATGTTCCCACGACAACAAGAACAGTTCCATCAACAGGTTGTTCGGGCAATGCACCAAGACAACAAATGGGTCCCACGCACCGAGGAATGTTACAGCCTCTCGCCGTCCAGTAACCGGTGGTCGTATGTCAAAGCGACAATCATTATCGGCCTTATCACAATCTGTCCATCCACGACAACAGGTCGATCTTTAGTCGCATGCATCCCTATCATTTCCACGCATGTCGCTAAGATTGTGGGGTTCCCTCGAGGCACAACATAATCACGCACCAAGCACCGCCGATTGAGGTAGATTGATAATGGGCGTGCCGTACAACGACCCAAACACACCTCCGTTTGAGCTATCAATAAACCCTATCAACAACGCAGTCAATTGCTACCCGAAACACAATGTACGCACATGGTGAATGAGCCTCCGGCCATGTCCTCGAGTGTCAATTTATTATCTTTCGCCTATTGATTGCGGAAAAAGAACATGTGAATTTCTCGTAAAGCTTGACAATGCATAGGCCATGCCTTTTTCCCAAGGGCCGTAAGCTCCCGTTCGAATTCAACGAAAGAAAGTGATTCTGCGTTCCTGATCACTGGTGTGACCAGGCCCTTTGGGGTCGCGACCGCAACGCTGAGGTCCACGTAGTCGCGATAAACAATCTCCTCACCCTGTGCCGCGCGTTAAATTAGATCACACAAACCCTCTAAGGGGTTCGAAAGAAAAAACGAAGCAAAAAGGACCCTGACCTCGATCGACGCGTTCGCTGCCGGAATTTCCTTGAGGGCCAGCGTGCATGCGCGCGAAAACGCGCTCATGAAGCCAAGCTTCACCTCATGCTGTTTCAGCACCTCCTCCTTGTACCGCTTGCGCATCTCCATTAACGACGACATATCGATCTCGTTGAACGTCGTTAGGAACGCAGCCGTGTTCTGCGACTCCTTCAGCCGCTCCGCGATGCGCAGTCGCATCCTGCTCATCTTCACTCGGTTCTCATTCCGCGTTGGGCCCTTACCAGCACCGGGCGCGGCCTGCGCAGAGGCGGATGCGGACAGCTTGCCCTCGTCCTTCGACGCCGGCACAGGCTTGCTCTTCTCCTTCACTTCCACCTTGCTGCTTTCCTGCGCTGGGGGCGGTGATAGCTCCTGCTTGGGTGAGGCAGCTTTTGGCTCGACCGCTTCCTGCGGCGTAGCCTCGGGCGATGTTGCGGCGGAAGCAGAGGACTCGTCGGCGTCGCCCGGTGCAAAACGGAAGAGGTCCTGCCCGACCGTCACCGTATCCTCCTCGTTCACAAGCAATTCGGTGATCTTGCCTGCCGCCGGCGAGTTGACGGATACGTCAATCTGCGGGGGTAAACGGACGGCTCCATGTCAGCCACAAGCTGTCTGCTTCTGATGTGTCAAGAGAGAAAAAGGTAATCCGAAAAACTGGCGACAATGGGAGGAGGCAAAAAAGTGACGTCAGGGAGATGATGGGACGATACTTACCTTGTCAGTCTCGATAGTGGCGACCTCCTCGTCGACTGCAACTGTGTCGCCGACCTTCTTCTGCCACGTCTTCAGCGTGCCCTCTGAAATGGACTCAGCCATTTGGGGCACCTTGACCGTCTCATCTGAGCAGGCACCCCAAACACGATGTTAGTCACGACGAACACCCCGCCTTCTACGCAAGACACAGTCCAAACTCCGCACCCTTTAGCAGCCTCGTCGTGTGGAATTGGGCACGGCGGGTGAGCTCCCTAGAACGTGTATTCGGTCAGACAACACGCCGAGGATCTTGGTGAATGTGCAAATGAAGAGGGCTGAGGGGAGGAGATGGCAGCAGGGAATGAAATGATATGGTGCGGCATGGTACGGTGCGAACAGACGGGAGCAGATACACACCAATATTGAGGCGTGGCAAGCATCCCGACTGTGCTACGCGGGATCATGCCCCGGTTGCGGGCGAGAGCGACGACGCGTTTTGAGAGCATAGCTGATCAGCGCCGTAGAATATGTGACAGGTCGAGTGTGCCAATAGGAGTTGAAGGAGAGAGCGGAAAAAATAAAAATCCGGCAAGGAGTGGTGGTGTCAGTGATTGTTACTTGCTCTTCCGGGCTCACCCTATATTTCGCCGCTGATTGGTCCGTGGCACAACACTCATGCGCTTATGATCCGATGGGCGTTCAAACGTTCAAACATTCGACGTTCAACGTTCAACGTTCAGCATCCGTCGGAATGCCTCGTCACCGCTATTATTACAGACCAATAAGCGATGCAGTAGCAATGTGTGGATTAAAGATGTGTGAGTACAATGCAGTTAATGTGACGACTAGAGTGCGAATAAATGCTTGAAAAAATCAGGAACCAGGGCGTCAAGGGAAGGAAAGGATGTAGGCCTTCATGCTCTTTTCCCAGCTACACTTTGGCAGAGCAGCTTCGTCCTCTGATGGATGTCCACCACATGCCTGTTCCAACAGATTTGCTCCCTGCCTCATGATTTCCTCCAATCGCTTCTTCACGCCCTCCTCTTGCCTCCGCGTGTACGAAAAATCCCTTCCCTCGACAGCCCTCCGCCCGCTCGTGCAACCGCGTACTCAAACCATGGCACCCGGCGGCGCTCGCCTCCACGCCCGCGGGGTCCAGCCGCGGCCTGTACGATGGAGCGTTCAGTTCGTTCGTATGCATGGTTGCCAGGCGAACACAACCGCTGCAGAGTGCCACGCGTATAATTATATGCAATGAACCGTAGCGTCGGGAAGAAGTGCACGAGAGAGCCTGGGGTGCCGCATATAACCGGGCAGTCTGGGTTCGGGCAGCCCGGGGGGTCGATCCCGTTGCGTTGGCACTTGCCATGGAAGTAGTTGGGAAAAATTGCGGTTCTCATACCGTCGTACGAGCTGTCTTTGTAGGCTGACGTGATGGGGTACAGGTATTGCATTGAATCGTGGTGACTTCCAGCGGGGAGCAGATCTCGTGAAATTTGCTGGGCCTGCGAAGCATCAGCAAAAGTGTGTGAGCGGCAGCTCGACATCTCACGATATACTGGAACACGGTATCGATAGGTGAGGTGTAGTTCCCCAGCCAAGCGTCAGTGATCCCGATTATGCAGTCTCCCTCGCACGCGAAGACAGAAATTGGGCTTGCCAAAAGAAGAATAGGAAAGGTGAACAGAAGCATTTGTATGAGCTAGTTGTAATGATGGGATGTATGCTGAGCAGAGAAGGCCACGTTCAAGTGTGACCGCACAATACCCTGGAATGCAAACATGAACAGTTCCAGATTGGTATGGAAAAAATCTCTAGTCATATTCAAATCCTGTCAAAGAAAGTCAATTAGTACTCAAATACCTATGAAGGACCAACGCACCACCACCAGATGGGTCGCCGCCCCCGCCCCCGCCACCCCCAAATCATCAAGGTCATCGCCCTCCCCATTGTCAAAGTAATCATCTGCGTAATCATTATCATATTCCTCATCTACATCGTAGTCTTCTTCCGCAGCTTGTGAACCAGCTTCCGTTGCCTCTGATTTATCCTGCGAGGCAAGGAAGAACAAGAAAAATATCAAGGTCAAAACATGCAAGGGCAGCATGAAGGTATGGCAGACCTCTTCTTCAGCGTCATCCTCCAAGTCGTCCAGATTAACACGTTTAGCGTGCTTTTTCTCCGCTGCCAATTCATTTGAGAGCTGGGCTACGGGGGCGCTCAAGACACCTACATATTCGCTTCTTTCGGGGATCAAAGTATGCCTCAAATACCTCTTGAGGGAAGAAAGGCTGATGAAGTTCCCTTCGCTCTAGCTTGGGCTGTGTTGCAGCTGCGGGGCGATACTTGTCCGCATATCGTTCTAGCTCTGTGAAATAGGTTAGACGATAATCCCCGGCATAGAAAGACGTACCTGTGGGTTTGTTCGCTTGCGTCACGTAATAGGCCGACGTGCGCAATCGAGCCGCAAAGCGGTGCTGTAGGTCGCACATGCGCCTCTCCTCTTCGGAGTATTCCGTTAGTGCCGGAAGAGGCTCAAGAGGCTATGAAAGATGATTCTTAACACTGTCAGGATGAATGTACAGGATGCAAATGAAGACGTACGGGATAGATTGCGCTCTGCTCTCTTGAGATGGCTTGTATATCGGCAAAAGTGAGGCCCATCGGAGGAGGGTTATTTGATCCAAAGGTATTTCTACCGCCGAAACCTCCGCGACCACCTCCACGACCTGCTCTAGACATGGCGTATACAAGGCATCGTTTAGACAAAGAAGCGAGTCAGTAATTTCCAACTCCGATGACGTCAAAACAAAACAAAACAAAATCCACTGGACCCAAGCTGACGCGCCGCGTCTTTCACTTCACCCCTACGACCAACTAAGCCCTTTCCTCAGTCCTCCTGTCCTTGACAAACAGTACTTCTACACTCATAAAAATGGACAAATCTCTTGATGAAGTGCGTTTTATCCTCCTAGTTGTCACCCAGACCTCGTCTGAAGTCTTTTTCTGTTCTTTTTGTAGATTGTTGCGGTTTCCCGGGCAGCTAAGCAAAAGCGTCCCCGTCGTGGTAACAATGCACGTGCTCAGGTTCTTGGAACCACCGGTACATCCCCCGCGGTCAAGGCTCGGATAGTAACTGCCACCAAAACAGCTGGTGCCGCCCCTCAACCTATTGAAAAAATCGTCGTATCCAATCTCCCGGCTGACGTGAATGAAGCCCAAGTGAAGGTATGATGAGGTCCCTTTTTGCAAACTAGGCAAGTCTTAACCCCAATTCTCCCTATAGGAACTTTTCCAAACTACCGTCGGCCCTCTGCGTGAGGTCAATCTGCATTATGATGCAAATGGCCGCTCGAAAGGCGTCGCCTCAGTCATTTTCCAGAAAAAGGGGGATGGCAACAAGGCATATCAACAGTATAACAACCGCCTCATCGATGGGAGTTAGTATCCGCCACTTTCTCTCCTTTGAGCTCGTCTTCTAGTTCCGCGACGCCAAGTCGGCTGCGGTCTCGTTTGATTCGTGCGAGGGCCAAGGCGTAACCGTGACAGGATATCACGGCCTCACCTCCTGGTCTACCCCCCAAGCGACGCTTAAGGTTGAGTCCTGGGTGTCTTGGGAATCTGATACGCGTTCGCGTGTGAGCGATGTATTGGGCGAACCCGATGAGCCGCCCCGTCGTGCCTTCTCCTTTATGCGAAGTTCCTGCAGATCACAGGTCTCATGTGCCTCGTGCTGTGTCGCAGAAGGGGTTGGTTGCGTATTGTCAAGGGCGCTGACAGGAGTTCTTCCGTCAGGGCGGTTAGGGGTCGAGGGTGGTCAGGTCCTTGGGGTATCGGACTGAGAGAGGTTCCAGTCTGGAGTGCCGTTGAACGTGTAGACGTTCGCTGTCGCTTCAAGACCGGTCCTGTTGAAGAAGTCCGGTTCGAAGGATTGCAAGGATGGGCTGTGACATGCCCTGTTCAATCCGTCGCGCAAGGTTAAAGGCTGAATATCAACGATGTTCGATGGAAGGATCCGCGAATTGCCCGCAACTGTATCTTTGCTTGGCTCGTTTTCGTCTTTCGTTTGCCTCGCGCACCGCAGAACACCCAACTGACCAATTAACCCTTCCCCTCCCCGCCGTCCCTTGTCTTCCTGTTATTTCCGCTATCTATCGCTTCCAGAGCGTCCAATGAAGATCGAGGTTGTTGTCGACCCCTCTCGCCTCGCTCCCACCCCGAGTCTCGCTTCTCGCGTTGCCCCGGTGGAAACCACTGCTGTTGTCACTAATGGCACACAACCTGCCAGGTCGGTTGCTGTGGCATCATAGGTTTCCCAAGATAACTTGATAGACTCAATCATCCGTGTAACAGGAGCCGTGGTGGCGTACCGCGAGGTCGCGGCAGAAGAACAGCAACTCGCAAGGTCGAACGGCCACAAAAGACAGCCGAAGATCTCGATGCCGAGATGGAGGTAGGTGTCAAGTTGGCAAATTTTGTCTGAGCTTTACTGATTGGGCTTTCCGAAGGATTACACTGCAAGTAATGCAGCCCCAGCAGCTGCCGCTGCCGCTTGACGTAGTCTTCTATACCCGCCTCTGGTTTCCGGCCATAGTGTACAATGATTGCTGTTTCTCGTGCTTATCTTCTATTGTCTGTCCAATATTACTGAGTTCTGTGTTCCTACTATGATGCATGGGATGCGTGATTTAGCTAATTGTTTTGATTCCGTCGCTATTTCTGGTGGCACATCTTGCGCAAGACTTTAACTCCACCACCATGTCTGCACCAATGTCTGATGACACGACTGAGCACGTTCTGTATGCAGAACGCCCTGAGTGGTCAGACGTTGTTCCTATTCCTCAGTACGAAAACATCCAACCTCTTGCCCCAATATTCTACACCCCCGAATGTATGCATCGTTATGCCTATCTTCTTGGCCGTTGTATTGATTGATCTGCGATATATCGTGCTTTTCCATCATGACGCAGATAAGGATGCAACTGACTATTTTCGGGGTATCGTAAAGACGGGGGAGAAGAGCCTACGCGTTCTCCAACTCACGGAGACCATTATAAGACTCAATCCCGCCCATTATTCCGCCTGGTATGCGCCTTTCCGTCTACATCTACATCGTTTGTTTTTTTACCATGTAGTGGAAAGGCAATACCGCTACGAAACCCTAATCGCCATCTCAGCCCCTCTCGAGCCCGAGCTCGTCCTCACCAATGCGCTCACTAAAGCCTCTCCGAAGACATACCAGGTTTGGCACCACAGACAGCTTCTCCTCACAGCTCTACGCGATCCCATTCCAGAATTAGCATTCAACGAAGAGGTACTCAAAGCAGACGCAAAGAACTATCACACTTGGAGCCACCGGCAGTGGGTGCTCGCTCACTTTGATCAACCGGAGCTGTGGGCCGGTGAGCTGCCGCTCGTCGAGCGACTCCTCACCGAGGATGTCCGCAACAACTCGGCTTGGCATCACCGCTTTTTCGTGTCATTCGAGAATGGAAGCAAGGGAGGCACAGGCGAGGGCGCAGACGAGGCGGTGCGCCGTGAGTTGGCGTAAGTTTCCTTTTTGAGTCGGCCCGCGTATTGACTAACATTTACCCTGCCACCATGGCGATGTCCTTGGACCCTGACCCGCCCATGCTATTCCTCTAAAGGTTTGTCAAGGGAAAGATTGCGCTTGCGCCGAATAATGCCTCCGCATGGAATTATCTCCGCGGAGCGCTTAACCATGCACACTTGCCCTACTCAACGCAGGCCGCTTTCGTAGAACTGTATGTCGTCGATGTGGTCGACGCAGATGCCGACCGCGTGCTGGACCTTGAGAATCCACCCCCTTCCCAGGGTGCACAGTTACCCTGCCCGGCGGCGATTGAATTCATGGCGGACGTACACGAGGCAAGGGGTAAAGAGGGGATATCAGAGGCTGTGAAGGTACGCCGTGTCTGACTCGAGCCCGAATTGTTGCACACGGAATTATATTTCCAGCTTTGGCGTTCCCTCGCTCACACACACGACACCATAAGAAAAAGGTACGTGGCCAATTTGCGGCGTCACCGCCCATGGAGTAAGCGTGTCACGAGGACAGGTATTGGGAATTCCGCATTCGAGACGCAGTCGCAAACACTGGTGTGGCGTGAAGCAACGACAATTTGGGTGCTCGAGAAGTGAAGATTGTATTTATGACCCTAGTATGTCGATGAAAACCAACTATCTCTTCGTATTAAACCGCTTGGCCGAGGTCGTTAAATGAAGTTATTGCCACGCACTGCCGAACTTCGCGTGATAAATCATTCGAATCACATACAGCAGCGCCTTTACGCCCGCTTGTTATTGTACTGCCTCGCCCAATTCTCACAATTCGGCGAAAGTAGCATCAACACGCGGAATTCGCTTGCGAAGAGTCGCCGAAGACCCACAATCGTGGTAAACAATCGAGTCCGTATTCGATAGTTAAATACCCTCCCTGACAGGTGACTTTGCTTGATACGGGACCCCCATGAGTTATCCACACAACGACCCTCATCAACCGGACTATACCCACGGTGTGATCCCTTCATCTCTCGATAGTTCTAACACTGATGCAGTACAGGCGGCCAACATTATGGCTATGATAACCGAAGGCCTTCTCGTTCACACTCGCTCCAGCCACCAGTCGTCGACAATCCACTGGTGAACCGCTCGCCGTCAAACACCCGGACACCAGCTACCGGCCAGGCACAGGCCTTTGATCCCTATGGAGGGCAAAACACGGACCGTAAGCAATCTCAGCGATTAATTGATACCAATGACTGGGATGCTCATTATGACGCTCAGATCTGCAAGCGAACCTACAATACGTCTCCGGACAAACTCCACACATCCCCCAGGCTCAGGGTCATAGCGCTTCGTTTCAAAACCAGACATATCGGCCGGTAGAACCATATACCCAGCCACTTGACGGCCAAAATCCGCACCTTTCCCCAGTATCCCCAGTATCCCCACATAACCGGACTCCTTACTTAACACCACATGACCGGACTCCCTACTTAACACCACAACAGCACCCTGTGCCACAGAGTACATCACGCTCTGCTCACACCCAGTATCAGTACGAGCGCGGGGACCTAGATTATTCAGTAGGAAATCCTCAACACCAGCGGTCTTCGTCCTCCGGATACCCTCAGCAGCAACACTCTTCACACCAAGCTGTGCATGCTATACCCGACGATGCCGCGGCATCCTTTAGGCCGAATGTCCCCGGTGAACTCTACGGAGATGTAACACGCCAGTCGCGCAGCATGCGCCGCGATACAAGTAAGTCTTCGTATGTGTAGCAACGATGCATAGTCTAGACTATCAGCAGTGCACACAGGTCCTTCTTGTCGCTTTCCAAACTGTCACCGTTTTGCGGCCAGGGATGAAGGAACGCATGAACTTACTGAGTACTGCTCACTGGATCACATGCGGTTCGTTGTCTCCTTGCACGCTCTGATCGTACTCTGGTGCTGAATATCGCCCTTTGGGTGTCCAGGGACGATTTACGGCGCGGCGCTCCTCCATGCCCAGCCTGTAATAAGTGTCCTCGCCGCTTAAACGGCAATTACTGCGGATCCTCCTGCGAAAGGTGGGACATGCAACGGCGACAACAGCCACAGCGGCAGCAATCTTACCCACCATCGGGGGTGAGACCGCATTCACAACCCGTTTCTGGAAATGTCGCTTGGAGTACGACTACGAACACGTCGTTGTCCACCGGCAGTCTCGAGGCCAATAATCAATACCTCACCCCAGGACATCTTGTACGCTGCCCAAATTGTAATACGCCGTACTCAGTGCGAGGTAGGAGTCGGCCTCGGTCTGAGACAGAACGGGGAGATCCGGTCGCACGCATGACCTTGCCGCCTTGTCCAACATGTGGCTATTCTCAACGGATACTATAGGTCCCGCGTTCAGACCGACCAGTCAGTCGAGTACTAAAGCTCAGAACGCGGGAGTCGGATTGCTTTGCAGCATCGTGACAGTTCTTCCTACTTGCACCAATGACTGCGTGAAGGTCTGCTTGGCCGACTCTACCCGCACTGTGTGCATACGATCAAAATCCTTCCTGACCTAGTATTACCAACAATCCGCCGTGCCCTCCCGTAACGCCCAAACTTTTCCCTCCGTATACGGAACTACTTGCGACGTCTGCTCACGTTGCCCAGACGCCCATCCTACACTATTTCATCCTATAGACTGATCACTGGCTGATCGCTCTCCCTCGCACTGCTTCCCTCAGTATGGGCATCATGACTCGATGATATACCTCTCCGAGGCATTGTACTGACTGACTCAGTCCGGCTAATTTCCTAGGAAGGCATCATCAAGATCGCGTGCGAAAACAACGTGAAATGAATATACGCCACCATGCCTCTTACCGCTATGCATAGACCTGTACACTACTAGACATTCACCACAATCGACCAGCCTCATGAGGCTTGGGCCATCGTCTTGCGCTCGGTTTGATTGCCTCCTGCTCTTCGTCTTGTAATGAATCCTTTACTATCGTATGTACTATGTACTTCTTTGCCCTTGTCGTGGCCCTGTATATAAAATTCCTTGTCAGTCACATGTCATTCCAGTAAGAGCGAGAGATTTTCCAAACCGTTCCCCGCCTCGCAGCTCACGAACATCCTTTTGCACACTCTAGTCTTCTACCATGAATCGAATTCCCCCAGCGCCGAGGTATACATTCTCACAAGCGATGCCGTCGTCAGCTTTCTGACCAGTCGCGCACTTTATCAATCAAGGACGCCTTCTATGCCCTCCAAGCACAACAGACGACCAGAGTGCAACATCCTCCTCCGACTCAAATCCAAGCACAACAACCAACCAGGATGCAGCATCTCCCTCCGACTCAAATCCAACCACAACCGCCGACTGGAGCGCAACATCCTCCTCCGACTCAAATCCAACAACCACCAACCAGAATGCAGCATCTCCCTCCGACTCAAATCCAACCACAACTGCCGACTGGAGCGCAACATCCTCCTCCCACTCAAATCCAACCACAACTGCATCCTCCTCCTACTCAAATCCAAACCGCGGCATCCTATCGGCCCTCCCTCCCTAGTGGGAGTGAGATGCTGGACGAGTGGGGACTTCCCCCTCCGAGCGCGCAGCAAGTCGCAAGTGCGCCTTTTTTTCTCAAAGTGCATGGCGGATATATTCTGACAACCTTGGGCGCCGACAGACATACCAAGGAACGCACAGGGTGCAGCTGTTAGTCACCCAAGCGGGTCCGCTCCTCGCGTGGCACCACAGTCGCATCCCTTAGCCCCCCCTGCGCCGCCAGTCCCTACATGCCGTTATCCGAATTGCCACCGTTCTGTGGACAGGGACGAGAGAACGCGTGAGCTCACCGAGTTCTGCTCACTGGATCACATGCGGTTTGTGGTCTCATTTGCGGGTCGTTTTCCAGGTGCTTAACACGTAGCCCATCGGGTTTACTAGTGACGCTGTACGGTATCATGGGTTTCCCCAGTGCCCTGCGTGCAATAGGTGTCCTCGCCGCTCTGACAGCGGGTTCTGTGGAACCCGCTGTGAAGAGTGGGCATTGAAACAGCACCGGCAGCAGCAGCAGCAGCAGCAACAACCGCAACCGCAACCACCACCACAACTACAACAAAACCACCACCACCACCAGCAACCACCACACAACAACATAACCACCACCAACACCAGCAACCACAACCACAACATCACCACCTCCAGCAGCAGCCATTACAACCACAACATCACCTCCAGCAGCAGCAGCAGCAGCAAACACAACCACAACATCACCACCAACACCAGCAGCAGCAATTTCAATCGCAGGAACTACAGCAACGTCAGCACCAAGAACACCAGCAACGACACCAGCAGCCCCAGCACTGGCAGCCATCGACTGTAGTTCCACCCTCAGCTGTCCCTAATCCCAGTACCGGTGTCACTTGGAGCAATGCCGCACGTGGGTCACCCTCCGCCAACAACGGAATTCGGGATAACTGGCCAGGTCGATACCCGCAGTAGGCATGTACTAGACAGACATTTGCAATACATCCTGATTGATTCTTGATGAACTGATGTTTGACCCAGTTACGATGATCCGTGATACGCTGGCACGACCAATGGCGATTGGCACCCAATTTGATTTTCTGTGCCGCCGTCGCTGATCGATGGGAGATGTTTTTGTGGTCAGCCCAATATGGTTTTCAGTGACAAAAGACCCTCATCCCCGTTGGTTGATACCCAGTTCTCTCCCCAGACCCACAATTGCTGTGCTGATGCGTTGGCCAATCTCTCTCACGCCGATTTCTAGCGGGAATACTGCCGTTGGCCCTGGCAGCGATAACATGGCTCTGCTTCCAGTGTTCGGCGAACCATACCAATATTATGGTGGCTATCTGTTCTGTTACCCCATGTCCATCTAACGGGGATTCTCAGGCTGGTGCGGTTCCACCATTCTCGGGCTCTGGTATGACGTGCCGAATGGACTTGAGGTGCTCAAATGTCACTGGTGTTCTGCTTCCGAACCCTTGGTCCGTTGAACAATCGGTTTTATCGATGGTTCCAGCGCTGCGTGGATTTCTCCCTGTCTGTCCAATGTTCTATGCCTGCATCACACTGGGGTCAGACTTACTATACGAATAATTCCCACCGCGGCCAAAAACCCTCAGATCACGCATAAATGGCACGGCAAGGCTCAATTCGGATGCTGTGGCCTACAGGGAAGGTGTCCGTTCGGGCCAATTATACAATCTTGGCTACGTTCATCACGTCCTTGATCGCATCTACTAACTGCCAACAGTCCTTTGGGCCCACAATACTTTCACCGAGGATCCGCTCTCTGACCTGCCGAAGATTGTTCGAGTATACCCTGTGTCAGGAGCGAATGCCACGTCGTCCTTGACGTCATTGAATGGCTACAGTTCAGCGATCTTTTCCCTGGGGGCTTGGCCATGGGCGACACTACCTGGCACGCTTTCGGATCACCGCCCGCCCTCGTTCGAGGTAATGACCTTCTGATATATCACACCATGGTGCCAATTCATTGCACTTCCTGATGTCATATCCTGCTGCCGTACAGTGAGTCACCGCCACCGACGACGTATTTTTCAGCCTCCGAACTTTTCCGTTACTGTAAGACATGGACCGACGAGCCACACATGTAACACAGCTATTTTTCACCAGATCTTGTTGCCTCGCTCGAAAGCGCTTTTCCTTCACTTCGTCCTTCTCCTGTACTTTCTTACGCATATGCGTGTCTCAATAATCTATCATGCGTACTCGAAACAATTCAAAAATCATCTTTGTGAATTATTACAACAACGATTTTTGGAATTATTGGGGAAACCGCGCGCTTAAAGTGCCCACCCCTCGGGGCGGGGCAGAGACTCCCTTCCCCCATTCTTTCTTATTTCGATCTCCCTTGCTGTAAAATTCGTACATGAACTCCGATATCGCAATATACTCGAGCCATCATTATAGTCTGGACTTCAGTGTGAAAAAGGATTTCGCAGTGGAGCTCGAAGTCGTGATGCAGTTCACCGTTTCGAACACTATTGTGAGAACTTTTTCATGCCAAGCGTGGTATTACGGACGAACAGAACGTCGCCTGCCTTTTTTCGGAAGTCTCGAAATTGACAACTGGATATCGTGCGAGTGATCCACGTCGATCCACCCTCGACCTGGATTCATGAAGGTGTCCTCCCGACTGTGGATTCAATTCATCGGGACCAGAAGCCATTCTTTGAACGAACGTTTGGCATGCCTGGAGCTGCTCCCGCGAGCTTCAAGGTAAGGAGAGGCGCCATAGCTGTTCCGGATTGCGTCAAGTATGACGTCCTCCATTTACGTTACTGTAGCGTCCGGTCTTCCAGACAGGTAGAATCCAGGCGAGATTTAGGATTCCGACTGTAGCGGGACGCGTCTCGAATCTATTCAATAACGCGTAAACGTGTGAGCTCTTTGAACAAGGATTTAAGAGAGGTAGTAAGAAGCAAAGGAAAGGAGGATCTGCTCCGTGGCTGCGGGGCTCGGGCTTATTAAGTACGTGTGCCTGGAATATCTTGTCGAGTTAAATGGGGTAAGGTCACTTGCAATAGGCTAGCACAGTCGTTCCTATTTATGGTTCCAGTGAGCATACCACCCAAAGAATAATGGAAGTGGATTCAATGACGGCCCGGGCAAGATAAGATGGTAACTCACCATTTAGACACTCGTCCAGTCGTGTGGGTTCAGTGGCTATCTCTCTCGTGATATGTCTGTTAGGCTTAAGAAGGACTTCCAGAACGCATGGGGATTTGGAGAGAATAGGTATCACTGATTGGCACATCGGACAAGCGGTCCGGACAATGCCATCATGAAACTGAAACAACCCATCTTTGTAGGTAAAATCCTACCAGCAATAGGGATAGGAAGCGAGGTACGGAAGCGCTTCACCTATGCGTAGCAAGGCATGTGTGCCATGCGCATACGAGCGGAATTTTATGTGGGTTATGCCGTATCGTCCTTGTCGTTGACCTTTTGAAGCGACCTGTGAGCACTGGACGTACGGTAATCCCGATCTTGACGGACAGGCGTGTACTGTTAACGTTCATTCAGGTCAAAAAGAACGGAGAAGAGGGCGCGGTTGCAGAAGGAACTGCTAGAGCTTAACTTAGAGCTTATGCGCTTATGACTAATCGGCCAACAACCTTCTCATAGGTTGCTCATAGGCCTCATGCCTCATCGGTTTGTCGGCTCGGTCAGCCACCAGGCGATCGGTTTTGTGATCAAAAATGAAGTTGCACAGTTGTTGTGTCGCCACTATGTTCCCTTCACAGAAGCTTGAAGAGAAACGACTCTCATGGGGGGTTTGAAGTTTCCGTGATTCGCGCCATTCCATTACCATCACGGTTCCGGTATTCCTGATGTGCATCTTGCCACCTTCATTGATCGGCAATCAATGCGGTGGGAACGGTCTGGGGGAGACTAATTCGTTCAGTCATACAGTATGTTGTTACCACGTGAATACTAGCCGGCGCAGCAGCCATGCGAGGGAGGAACAAAAAAAAATCGTGAGGGGAAGGGAATAACGTAGATTGACAGTATTTCTATGGGATGACAGAGAACCTGAGCGTAGGCGTAGAGGGACGCGACGCCGGTTGGCCCGAGGGTTCACACGTCCGACTGTGGAAGCAGTGCGTGCGTGCGCCTTGCGGTCACATCGGAGCGCCAAACGAGAGGAGTGACTGTCCGTGGTGTGCAGGTGGTGTCAATGTGATGTCAATGTGCAGCGTGCAGTTTCGCAATGGCATTGATGGGTTTCATAAATTTCATTTCCATAGCAGGTGTGACGTGAAGAAATTGAGTCAGTGAATGGCTTCAAAAATCGAGCTGAAGGACCCGCTTATGGCAGCTTTGTCATCGGCTTATTGGTCATTGTTACCCAGTCCGCCACAAATAGCCAAATTGAGCAATTGAGAGTTCATTTTGTCAACTCGATTACGCCATGCTATGATTCAGCTTCCGTTCGATTATGTCAGTTCATCACAACAAGAACCTTCGCCGTCCGTCTGTGTCGTGGTTGTCACATATAAAGGCGGGCACCATGGTCTTCGATTCCCAGCACATCCTCCCCAACGCCGACCGTCTACTCCTCACTCCTCTATCTGTCCATACCATGTCCAAGTCCGGCCGCAAGAGCATCGTAGTCGTTGGTGGCGGCGCAGCTG
Source organism: Russula vinacea (assembly GCA_022376525.1). NCBI lineage: Eukaryota > Fungi > Basidiomycota > Agaricomycetes > Russulales > Russulaceae > Russula > Russula vinacea. The sequence goes on from WTXL01000062.1 coordinate 75,450, forward strand.
GCGCGACCATCACTCGCATCCTCTCCTCCAAAATCGATGCTAACACCACGTCTCTCACGCTCGTCACCGCCCGTCCCTTCGCCCTTCATCTCCCTGCCACCATCCGCATGACCACCACCGGCGAGGGCAAACTCGAAGACTCGGTGCTCATCCCTTACGAAAGCCTCCTTGTGAAGAACAATGGCACCATCAAGATTGGCCGCGTTACTGCCATTGAGCAGGGCAAAGAAGGCCGCGACGGCACCGTCGTTCTGTCGACGAACGAACGCATCCACTACGACTTCCTCGTCCTTGCACCTGGTTCCGAGTGGGAGGGTCCCCTTGCATTCCCCGACGACCGTGCTGCCGTTCTCGAGCACGTCCGCTCTTGGCGTCGCAAGTTTGAGAACGCCAAAGGTGGTATCATACTCGCCGGTGGTGGCGCCGTTGGCTGTGGTACGTTATTCCTGCCTGAGTTGTTGTATCATAGTTCTTACGTTTTCTTCTGTTCAGAATATGCTGGCGAAATTAAGGATGCGTTCCCCAACAAGAAGGTTACCATCGTCCACTCGGACTCTCAGCTTCTCAATTCCGCGTACCCTAACAAATACCGCAAGCGGGTCGAGAAGGATCTCACGTCCCGCGGAGTTAACATTGTCTTCAACGACTATGTCGACAACTTCGATTCGGCGCCCGTGAAGACGCGGTCCGGACGCCAGCTCGATGGGGATGTCGTTGTGCGTTCCCTTGCTCAGTTTACAAATCAAAATCTTTTTTCTGATTCCCGATCATCGGCGTATAGGTGCCCACGTTCGGTAGCCGCCCAGGAACTGGTTTTGTCAAGTCGCTCAGTTCGGGTGCGCTCAATCCGCGGGGACAGATCAAGATCGAGAACACGTTCCAGCTCAAGTCGTATCCCAACATTTATGCCATTGGTGACGTGATAGACTGGACAGAGCAGAAGCAGGCTGCCAAGGCCCCCAAGCATGCGCAGATCGCTGCTGCGAACATTCTTGCGCAGATCAGCGGTGGCGAGCCAAAGAAGACCTACGCGGGCCAGACCGAGCTCATCATCATCACGAATGGAAAGGTCCGTTGTCTATCGCACTTCTATCTTCCATCTTTCTCACATGTTTTCCAGAAACACGGCATCTCGTACGTCGGCATGCTCTGGGGTATCACGCTAGGCAACTGGTTCTCCAGTTCGATGAAGGGCAAAGAGCTGATGGTCAGTATGACGCGGAAGGCTTACGGCCTTGCCAAGTAAAAAGGCCACCTTTCCCCTAGGCTTCTTGAGACTCCGGATATCTATACCGCTCTTAATATGTGTAGCATACCCTTCCTCCCTTATTTCCTTTTCCCTGTTGTTGTTTGCTCTGTTACCTGATACGCTAAACCGCTCGCTAACTGTTCCAATGAATGCATTTTTGTGCGATAGTTTTACCTCAGCTCAACAGCATGGTGATCTTTGGTTCAGTAACATAAAAAATACATTTGATATTCGACCGCCCTCCTCCCTCAACGCCTCATGCAGGTCTGTCAGTCAGCGGCACATACTGAGAAAGAAAGAAAGAAGGGGGCGAGGCCAACATTAGCATTTCGGCGGCGTCTGGTCGCGAAAAGGACAAGGTGTACGGACCACCACGCCAAACAGATCCCTCTGCGTGATCTTTCCCTGCGCATCCTTATCGACCTGCATAAGCCTCTGCGAATACGTCCCGACGGGAATGATCATCCGACCCGGGCTCGCGAGCTGCTCCACGAGCGCAGGCGGTATCGTCCGCGCCGCCGCGCCAACGTGAATCGCATCGTACGGCCCCTTCTGCGCGTACCCTGCCAGCCAACAAACGTCGGACCAAGACCAAAACACAAGAAAAACAATTTATTATTTTCTGAGTGATCTGGTTGGAAGAAATGGACACACCGAGTCGCCCGTCGCCCGTGACGAGCACGATTCCCTGCTCGTCGTCGATCGCGGTGCCTAGCCCGTCCGCGCGGATGTTCTGCTCTGCGAGCGCGGTGAGCGCCGGTATGTGCTCGATGCCGACGACGACAGTTCCGCCGCCCTGTTGCTGTTGCTGTTGCTGTGCGCTGCTGCGGACGAGGTGGTAGCATACGCTTGTAAAGTAGCCCGAGCCGGCGCCGACGTCGAGCACGCGTGGGGCGGGACTGTCGAGCAGGTAAGGGAGGAGAAGCTCGGCTGCGTGTGCGTGCTGTTTTTGCGGTTTGTGGTGCGTGTGCGTGTGCGGAAGGTTGTTGTAGGTCTTTTAGAGCTAAGGGGGGGAGAGATACGTGCCATGTGTGGGGCAGAGATGGTTGCGTCGTGACCGATCGATCTTTACAGTACAGTACAGTACAGCACAGAATAAAGATCCCGCGATTGCTGGGTGTGTAAGAGTAACGCACTGAGGCGAATCTTCGTATGCATGCCGCTTGTCGAGGACGTAGTTTGCGCGGTCGACGGCTTGCATCGCCTGGGGAGTACAATGGGGTTAGCGTGCGGGAAACGCTCGGCGGTTGAGGCGGGGAGGTGCGCGCACGGCGGCGACAGAGTCCGAGTTGATTAGCCTATTGCGCAATAGATTGGATATGAGTTCAGCATTGGTAGTCCCAGTGCAAGACCAAGCCATGGTCACTATCCTAGTCAATCCCCTGACCATCTCTGATGGGGCCCATGACGTAATGTACACCAATCACACACAAAACCGAAGACAAACGTCATCATATTTTCATCATCATATTTTCAAGATACAGTACACCAGTAGAACAGGAAACTTCTTACGAGTTAGTACTAGTCAGCATCGAAGAGAAGTCAGATGAAATGTCCGTGGAACAAGGAGTCACCTATGTGGAAAAGGAGGCTGAGGGTGGAGTCAATCTCAAACAGCTAGAGCCGGTCGTCGCGTCATTAGAAGACGACGTTAGCAGTACAGCACCGCTTTGGTTTCTCCATCGCCCGTCACAGGCCGTGGTGCGGTACAAGCGCAGGTTTATCTCTTGGCACCAAGTTTGGCATCTAAACGTACTTACACACCCACTCGGCCCCAGCCTCGATCAGCCAAATATCATCCCAGAACTCACATGACCTAGCGAGCCCTAGAGACGACGGGCTGTGCTATCTGTGGAATATGAGCGCAAGCGACGGGTATCGCCCCGATACAAAGGGCACAATCCTACATTGCCCACGCCGGGACTTGCGTGCCACGAGCCAGGCACTGACAAGACGGTGCGCCGAGCATCAGCGCTGAGATCATAAATGTCAAACGTGTCGACTCGCGCAACCTACAGTGGACAATGAACGATTTGACATCGATTTGCAAAATAAGGAAACAATTTACCGCCGAAATGCAGCAGCAAGAATGGGTCTGTTTTAGGTGGTGCACAGGCACCAGTGTAGTTCCGCTTCGTACAAGACCCGGTGCCGAGGTGAGGAGAGTCACGGTCCAGGCCTTTTGATAGTCAAATCAAAACCTTGTAGGTCGCCTCTCCAACGCGGCCTTCCTCGAGGTGTCCTGCTGATTCCTGCATGCGAGGCCTGCATGCACATGGATCGTATTCCGTGATGCAGGGAAGACCACCACGGGACGGTGGATATCCGAGCTGATATGGTATGATGGCTGCGAGTCTTGGGGGGCGGAACTTTGATCTCCGCTGCCAATTTGGCGCGGCGTCCTGGGCGCCAAGCGACACCGCCACATTTCTGCTGCAAGAGAGCTTATCGACGCCACCGTGCCCAGGCAGCCAAGAGATAAAGGAAGTCGTAGGGGCCGTCGAAAGTGCGGCGCCCCACCTAAGACCGCCAGAAGCAGCTGATGGATTGAGGCTGTGGACGGAGTTGCTGAGTGAGGGATTTGCAGAGACGGAAACTGTCGGAAATCTAAAGATAAATGCACGGCCTGTGGGAGTGGCCGGAGGGCGATGAGTATGCCAGGGGAAGATTATCGAGAAAGGAGTTGAGGGCGCGACAGGTGGCAGGGAATGTGCCTCTGACGAAGAGAAGTCGACAGAAAGGCAATCCATTTTCTTTTTTTCACACGAAAGAACCCGAGAAGAGAAGTGGGCAGAACATAGACGATTCAACATGGAGCGGACGCAGGTGCTGCGGCAATTTCCGGGGACAGCTGCGGGCGGTGTATATCACACTCTCAAGCTGATCGCTAATTGGCAACACTTCACCCCATGTCACCTTCAACTCCCGGGGGGGATTCGCCAATATGGCCCCTCTTTCAAACCGTCCTCGGTGTATGCGCTTTTCTTCGTCGTCCGTCGCGTTTCTCACCCTGCTTCATTTCCCTAGTCCATTGTCCAAGTCACGCTTGTCTGCATTTCCGGCTACGTCCTCGCGAGGCGAGGTATCCTTGATAAAGCAACGCAGAAGGTCATCTTCATCTCCCATCTTGTGTTCCCCACGCTTACCTTACTCACAGCAATTGAACTTCCTCAACGTCAACTTCTTCACTCCTTGTCTGCTCTTCTCCAAAGTCGCGTTCTTCCTCTCCCCAGGTCCGCCACCACTACTGCCGACTTGGCCAGTAGCTCATTTTTATTTCAGAGAAATTGCGAGAACTATGGATCATCCCCATATTCTTCTTGCTTGTCACCGGCGTTTCATTAGGGGTAGCCTGGCTCCTTGGTAACCTTTTCCGACTGAGACCTTCACAAAGGTATTTTCGTTCTTGTCTCAGCAGACAGACTTCTCACCCTTCTCGCAGGAACTTTGCAATGGCCGCTGCCACATTATGAATTCGAATTCTCTTCCGGTCGCTCTTTTGCAATCCCTCGCTGCTACCGTTCCAGGTCTCAAGTGGGGCGACGACGACACAAGGATGCGATGATTGGCCGTGCTCTTACCTATTTGCTCTTATGTAGTACCCTGGGGCAGTTTGTACGCAAGTTTCTGCTCGTTGTCCCTGCGATTTCACTGAGGAACCCATAGATTCGATGGAGTTATGGCGTCCACCTACTCTCCAAGGCCGATCCATTGGAGGAGGTGGAGAATATTCCCGAACTTCGGGATGAATCGGGTCTGACAAGCGACACTGATGAGGACCCCGAGCGGACACGGCGCTCTTTGGGAATCTTCAGTGATAACATTGATCGGCTGTCACCATCACCGACGATGGGCAAGCCTGGAGGCCCTGGACCTGCCCGCAGGCATTCGGCGCACATATTCTATTCCTTTCCCAGTACACCCTACTTTCCCAGCATCCAACTACCTCCCGACGCTGAATCCAATTCCGTGTTTGAGTCTGATTCGGACTCTGATTCGGATGAGCTTCTCATACCGGCGTGGTCTCGTCCTCCCCCGACGTTCTTGCACTGTGTCGGACGATCAGCGCGCTCCATCTGGAGAAAGGTCACGAATTTCTTGACACCACCTCTCTGGGCATCAATCATATCGCTCTTTGTGGCGCTTTGCCAACCCTTACAACATCTACTTGAAGTACACTTGCATCCCGTTCAGGGTGCCATAACGCAGGCGGGCAACTGCTCCATCCCCATTACTCTCGTCGTGCTTGGCGCATATTTCTATCGGCCTCCCGTAAAGCCCGATACACGCCCCTCTGGTGCGGGCACCAAGCGGAAGGCCTCATTCGCGAGTAGTATGCGGGAGATCTTTCGCCTCAAGGGCCGGGAAGGGGACAGGCCGGCGAGTACCCTGCATCCCACGAGAAATGGCGAAGGGAAGACGATTTTCGTGTCGATATTTGCTCGGATGGTCGTCGTGCCTGCCTTATTCCTCCCATTGATGGCCATCGGTGCGCTCCGAGACCATCCACCTGTGTTTCAAGAGTGAGTCTTCATCAAATAATATGGTATGGACCCCTGAGCTGACCGTGCATTGGCAGTCCCGTTTTTATCCTTAGCAACGTGCTTCTACTTGCGTCGCCACCCGCTTTGACGCTGGCCCAGGTATTCCATTTGTGCCATTCTTGGTCATTCTTAGTCACTGACGTTGTCCAACAGATCACACAAGCCGTATCTAGTGACGCCTTTGAGCGGCTTTTAAGTCGGACTATTTTCTGGTCTTATTGTTTTGTTGCACCTCCGGCTATGGTTACATACGCAGTGATTGCCATGCTAATCACCAAGCTCTGAATTTCCCTTATTCATGCTGTATTCATATCGACTGACCAATTTTGATTCATTGAAATATTACTAACGTAGATTTGTTACGCCTTCATAGACTAGGTTTTTTAGATCTGACCCAGGTATACATCTGCTGTATAGTGGTCCCCTCAGCGGTACCTAAGCCCTTTTTGTTGACCTGGCGTCCAGATCTTCAAAGTTATTGGACTCGTAGTTTTCTTCATACTCAGTGCCCGTCCGGCTGCCGTCCTTACCTTCTTCATTCTCACTTGCATACTATACGAATTGCATCAGCGCGAATGGTCCACATCCACCACCGCGTGTGTATCAACCAACCATTGTGCTCAAGTGACCTTGCGCCGACATCACATGCATAGTCCTCCGCTGGCTCGGTTGTCGGTGGAGAGCGCTACGCGTCCCAGAAGACGAGCAGCGTGAGCACCGAGAGTGACCGAACACAACTGGATAAGCAAAGCATGCCGATTGGTGGTTAAGGGGGGAGGCTGATGGATGAACAGAGTAATCACCGTTTCTCCATCGTCTGCGTCGGTGCGCGTCGGCGGTGTCCCCAGACACGTACGCCGATGACTACGGAGAGCATTGAACAGAGAACGGAAGGCAGTGCGCTCCGGTGATGTCCTGCATGGCACCGCTATCTCTATTTTGATCATGACGCGCGAAATGTTTGTTTTATTTGGCAGAACTTTTTTCTTTTGGGAGGGGGGGGCTCACATTTGAGGTGGCGATGGACCTGCATGAACGCTTGGTGTAGGTGAACGTTGTTGACTTTCACTCCGAGGATGCACATGAATAAATATAAAGTCGGCAGTGGTGGATTTGACGAATTGTAATGAATCCTCCCCAAAGTGAAGGGGGTACGCAGATATTTGCGCCTTGCGTCAGAGCCTTGAGAAAGTCAGCTTTCCAACCAATGAAGATCACTGGTGGTGCGAGGGGAAAAACAAAGGGGGGGGGCATAATAACGTACTGAGCTTCGGTCTTAGGCCCTGTTCGGGAGGAAGAGTGGGGTTGCATATGCACAGTTGATGACCATCGATGACTGGTGACCGGTGACCGTTGACCCCCAACGAGACGAAATAGAATGCCTCCGGAACCGGGTCCATACACTCACCGACAATTTCAAAAGTCCCTCCCTCGGCAAGTCGTCCAGGGGAAGATTTTGCTCACTCAAAGTGGACATAGTCAGGGATAACAGCCATTCAGAGGCATTTCTCTGATTCGCGGCTGAGTACATCAGGTCGTCGGCCGGCCGGCTGCTCACTGGCAGTCAAGGCTCATGTGGCGACAATACTTGAATGTATTTCACCCATCTCCCCGGTGGTCGTCTGCGCTGCGTCCCTGAAAACCAAAAGGGGAAAAAGTGAGAGTTTGAATAGACAATTTCGCGATTTATCGATTATCGCCCGGTGCGGTGGGATCAGAAGCTTTGGCGAGGTAGTGTCGATACTAACCGAAGGGTCCCGAAGTGACCCGCCAGTTTGGACTGCGTTCGGATAGCAACTGGAAGAGGTGCCGGTGGTACAGTAGCGGGCAGTGATTCCGCGGGGCAACCTTGAAGCCAGGGACGGAAAGCGAATGGGTATTGCACGTTTGAGCAAGAATCGCTGCGAGGTGGATGCGGACTGTGGGAGGGGGCTATGTGTAGATATCGAGGGCCCTGCGGACAAAATTCTAAGCGCCGTGAGTAGAGGAGGATAGTATAATTGAACCCACTCAACGTATAATAACAAGACCTGGGAGACAAAGGGAACTGCTGTGATGCATTGATTCAATGGGTGGTCAAAAGAGCTGTATGGAGTGTACGGTTAGCCGTGCATTGAATGCGCAGGAGTACGGGCTGTCTAGTTGTTGATCCATATGGAGGCTAATGGATCTGGTCACTCGCTGTAGGCACGCTACCAAGGCTACTGGGAATGTAACTGGGAATAAATGGATCAATTTACCAACATACTAAGTTAAAGCGTTGACAGAGGGGGGCGATCCTGCGAGGCGGCGCCAGTCAAGGTTCCACATTAAGACAGTCAGAGCCTCGGTGGCAGTCTCACTTGGACGAATCGGAGATATATGTCCATTGGGTATCATGTCTAAGGAGATTAAGACAGCTCAGTAACGTACAGTAGATACAGACCCGATAGCGGATCTCGCGCCATATCACGGGAGTCCAGTGATCCACACGCCGGTGGATCGACATACCGCACAAATTACAACGCCAGACGTAGGACAGTCTGAAACCCACCACAGCGCTGTAATCCGATGCATGCTTTTTGTAACTCTCGTCATCCAACTCACTTCCCTCCAGATCATGCGGTCCGACTCGACACGGGACCTTCAATGCGAGGGATCACAATGAGGGCGGTTGTGAGTGACGAAATGGCCAACACGACGGCACAGGTTGTGAGCACTGCTTCACGGGCAGACGATACCCCTGTCAGCAGCGACACGACGACAAACACGTTCAGCGGTACGCGAAATAGAGAGGAAAGCTGCACGCCAAACTCTCAGCACCTGTCCATATATCCTAAAGGCAAAGGGCTCACCGTTGCGCGGTGTTCATTTGCAATCAATGACCCACGAAGCATGCCTTGCACCGGGTAGTACATCCCGACACATGCCTCAAATAGACAAAAGGCCCAGAACTTGAGGTGTTCCCCTTGTTCCCCTTTCCCTTTCCCGACCCTAACACACGCAGCAAATGTGACTGCAGACGCCGCACAAACAAGAGAGGATAATTGTGCATGCAGCACCAACGTAGGGTCCCCTTGTGAAGACAGCGAGGCGGTGGATGCTGAACGCACATGTTTTTGCGGATTAGATGAGGTTGATGGGGGGCACCAATGTGTAGTGATGTATGTATAGAGCAAAGATCCAAGCATCATTGAAACCATGAATGCCGAAAAAATGTAGCCTAGTGGAAGGGAAGCTGGACTAAGAGATGATTCTTGCAGTGTTGGGACCCAGATGAAGACAAAGAGATACATGGAACCTTCAAAAACCGTCTGTGTCAGGCCAAGAACGAGAAGGATGGGGTCTATATTGGGATTAAGTCCAAACACAGCGATAAATGAAACCTTTGTACGCACCAGCTGCAACAATCCTCCACGCTGCCCCCAGTCGTCGAATTTGAAAAATGTCCGCGGGGGCCTGCGCTGTGCCTGCACCCGCACCACCGCCGTAGTTTTCGGACCAACTCCCGGAGATTACGACCCACGCCAGGAGAAGCAGGCACGCACTTGCAACGAATGGTGAACGGAACCCCCCATCGTTCCATTCCACCAATTGGTTCGAGAAGATCTGCATCGAGAATTTTCAGCGCCCATAGCGACACGTGGCGGAAGTGCGACATACCCCGGCAGTTGTGGCAACAAAACCATTGACTAGAGTCGCACGGCCCATAATATTGCTCAAGTCCTCACTGTGCAGTGCAGCATTTGAGCTTGAGGACACGAGCCAACTTTCGAAACCAGAAAACAAAATGGACGTTGATATTCCGCCAAAAACGCGGCCCAAGAGAAGCAGGGGGAAGAATGGGAAGAGCAGAAGGCCACATGTCGTGGCATAAAGGATGCAGAACAAAAGGCAAATACGCTTGCGCCCGCTGCATCAAGAATGAGTAAGAGTTCCTTACATCAGGCCGAGTACGTACTATGTGTCCGCCCAGACACCGACAAGAGGCGCAAAGATAGCAGCACTAATAAAGCCCGTCACAAAAAGGACAGCAACTAGCCGTTCGGGGAAGTCATATTGTTCGCGATAGAGGGAATACACGTATGGGCCTTGGAGCCAATCGGCACCTTTGAGGAGGGGTTAACACTTTGAACGTATTATAGCCGAGTGGACTGACCCATTACGATAGCATAAACCAAAAGATACTTGCGCATCAAAGTGTTAAGCGCTCCAGCACGGGAGGTATTACTCGTCAGAACCGCGGTCCCATTTGTCTGCAGAACTGGATGTCCAACTTCGAGACTGTCTTCTATTTTAATGTCCTTTAGATGGTCGAGCGGTGTTTTTTTTGACTTGAGGTAACGCTCGAAACCGATGAGAACGGCGCAGATAAAGCCGAGAAGGCCGAGTTGGTATTTATAAAAGCTTGAATCCATGGCAAAAGTCCAGACAAAAGTTGAAAGAGAACCTTAGAAAGAGTGGCTGGTCTGGGACCGTGGATGGATCATATAGTGAGCTGGGGGGCGATGACGGGAGTGCACAGGCTGGTTTCCAAGCGGATGACAGATGATAGAGCCGAGACAGCGTCTAGTCTCAACCTGGGAGACATTCAACTTGAACTAAAATGGTGTACATCGCTAGTGAAACCCCTATGGACGACTCTCTTCCCGCGAAGATTCCTCCTTACACTACAACACCTGTAGATCAGATCCCTGTCGTATGTTGGCACCAACGTATATCCCCTGTCGCTCATATCGACTTTGCAGATTCGAGCAGGTCTGAAGAATGCATTCAAGACGGGTAGAACCAAGTCTGTCCAGTTCCGCAAGCAACAGCTACTTGCCCTCGCATACCTCGTCAAGGATAATTTGGATCATTTCCACAAGGCGTTGGCTTCTGACCTAGGAAGGTCCGAAACGGAATCCATCGTGTACGCACTTATCCGAGCTGGAGTCTTTCTGTTCCTGAGTTGACATGTTATCTCTCCAGCATTGAAATCAACGGCACGATCACGGAAGCAGTGAATGCCTATCACAATGTCGCAAAATGGAGCAAGCCCGAGCGCGCTCCCTGGTCTTTCAACTTCTTTGCCATGAAGCCAACCATTCGCAAGGAACCCAAGGGCGTGGTCTTGATAATCAGTCCATTCAATTACCCCATGTGGCTATTACTTGGTCCTTTGGTACGAAGTTGTTGAGTATCAACTGGGCTGACATCCAACGCGTTTTGGTACAGGCAGGGGCCATCGCAGCAGGCAATGCTGCGCCCTCAAACCGTCTGAGATGACTCCCGCTTTCTCCGCCTTGCTCGCAGACCTTTTGCCGAAGTACCTCGACCCCGAATTATATACGGTCATAAATGGTGCCATTCCGGAAACCACAAAGGTAAGTTACCCGCGTCTGGCGCGGCGTAAGCAAGCCAATGACCATTGTTGTAGGTTTTGGAACTTCAGTGGGATCATAGTTCGTTGACAAACTTCCTTCCACCCTCGAGTCTATGCTGATCCTTTACAAAGTTTTATACACAGGGGGTTCCCGTGTCGCTTCTATCGTGCTTACTGCGGCTGCGAAACACTAAGCCCGGTTTCAACCGAGGTAAGTTATAGAATCCGCGCACTGGACTGATCTAGTGACGTTCCCTGCAGCTTGGTGGCAAGAGTCCGGTGATCATAGACCCCGATTGTGACCTGAAATTGGCCACCAGGAGATTGCTTTGGGGCAAAGTTTCAAATGCTGGCCAAGTATGTGTTCTCGTTCTACCCCTATTAATGAGTTCTTATATAGCATCTAGACTTGTGTTGCCCCGGATTATGCGCTGGTCCCAAAGAAAATTGCGGATCAGTTTGTCGAAGCATGCAAAGAAGTGTAGGCGTTCCTCCTGTCTCAAATAAGCTTGCCATGCTTCCCTGTTGGTAGATTGAAGGATTTTTATCCCGAGGGTGCCGAATCATCCGATTCGTATTCTCGTATCATCTCTCCGTCACACTTTGCTCGAATCAAGACACTGCTTGATCGCACAGAGGGGAAGATTGCATGCGGCGGCTCGACAAATTCAGAGACCAAATTCATTGAACCTACGATTGTCACTGGTGTCAAGGCTCATGACTCCTTGATGGGAGAGTAAGTGTTCAATCTCTGAGTACGGGACGGGCGCTGGTTGACCGCATCGTCGAAAGAGAAATATTCGGACCAATCCTACCAGTCATCGAAGTTGAAAACGAAGATGAAGCGATTGAGTTTATCAACGGCCGGTATGTCTGTTTTACAGGGTCATCAGACATCATATTTAATAAAACCTAAGTGATCACCCTCTCGCATTATATGTGTTCTCCCCAAACTCTTCATTTAAAGAGAAAGGTGTGCCGGAACTCTGCCGAGCTCCCTCCCCTACAGTGGCATAGTATTGACAAATGATGGTGAATCATCCGTAGTTGCTGATAACACCCAAAGTGGATCCGTAGTGATGAATGACACCCTCATTCATTCTGTTGGTTCGTTGGCATCACTCTTGGCCTCTTCTTGCCAATTCACGGTTCAATCTTTTCCAGTTGAGGGTTTGCCGTTTGGAGGCATTGGTCCTAGTGGATGTGTGTTGATATTTATCACTGAGATCCCTGCGACCGATTGCTTATATGTCCCTTCCCTAGCTGGTTATCATACAGGGAAATTCTCGTTCGACATGTTCACGCACCTCCGCTCAACACTCGACAATCCTAGTTTGTTCGTTGTTTTTTTATTTGACAGGCGGACACTTCCTAATTCTTTTTTCTCAAAGCACGGAGCGCCTCTTGTGGTCACGGTACCCACCATTTGACGTGAGTTATTACACGACAGATGACTCCGTATGAAGGATAGATTGATTTACTCATCCGCACTAACTAGGAGAAGAAAAGGAAGTCATTCGTTTCGCTTTCTTTCCCAACATTGCCACCCCGAACAGCCGCCGGTGGACATGCGGGCCTAAGAGGTGGGGGCCCCTGCTTGTAGCGGGCGTCGTTGTCACGTCGTCCCTCGTTCTGCTAATTGGGCGATGGCGTTTGAACAGGCCTTGAAAGATCTCGCCCGGGATTGGAAAAGCAATATTTCCCGTATCAGCTCCGTTTCCTCGTCGAAGACTCGCCAGTATTATTTCTCTCTACTTTAAATGACCAAAAGGCCAAGACTAGGATACGTGTGTGCCGCATCAAGAATGAGTAAGAGTTCCTTACATCAGGCCGAGTACGTACTACGTGTCCGCCCAGACATCGAAGAGAGACATCGAAGAGAGGTGCAAAGATGGTAGCACTAATAAGGCCCGTCACAAAAAAGCCGTTCGGGGAAGTCATATTGTTCGCGATAGAGGGAATACACGTATGGGCCTTGGAGCCAATCGGCACTTTTGGGGGTAGATTAACACCTGGAACGCGAGTGGACTGACCCATTACGATAGCATAAGCCAAAAGATACTTACACATTAAAGTGTTAAGCGCTCCAGCACGGGAGGTATTACTCGTCAGAACCGCGGTCCCATTTGTCTGCAGAACTGGATGTCCAACTTTGAGACTGTTTTCCATTTTGATGTCCTTTAGATGGTCGGGTGGTGTTTTTTTTGACTTGAGGTAAAGCTCGAAGCCAATGAGGTCGGTGTAAGGACGTCGCGTGCGTTGCGTACGAACGACATCCCCTCGGAGCCAAACGCGTCGTATTGTGGTCGTCGTGATTAGATAGTGTTGCGTTCCTTTGTATCTACTGTATTCCCTGTCTGTCCTGTGTTTGCCTTCATGTATTTTCGGCCTCCTAGTTCCATCATCGAATACATCCCCTTTTGCATCTCTTGATATCTGTGTGTTATCGATTCCGCTACCGAGCTAACGAGTACCAAGCATTATTCCCGAACCGTAGTCTGCGTTACATCCCGTTCCGACCTCGTCCCGCCGCCGCCGCCGAGTCACTTATCCACTTCCCTTCAACGGCGCAGATAAAGCCAAGAAGGCCGAGTTAGTATTTATAACAGCCTGAATCTAGGGTAAAAGGTCCAGACAGAAGTTGAAAGAGCTCCGTGGATGGATCATGTAGAGAGCACGCGGAAGCGCGTGCACGTGCCACATGCGACATTGAGTTGTGGGACACGTATATATGTTGCACCCCGGCCGGCACAGCACGACTGACTGTGCATGCACACGCGGCTGATGACAGATGGAGCCGAGGTAGGCGTCTAGTCCCTCAACACATTCAACTAAAATGGTGTACCTCGCTAGCGAAACCCTCAAACCCCTATGGACGACTCTCATCGCGCAAAGATTCCTCCTTACACTACAACACCTGTAGATCAGATCACTGTCGTATGTCGTCACCAACGTATATCTTCCCGTCGCTCATATCGACTTTGCAGATTCGAGCAGGTCTGAAGAATGCGTTCAGGACGGGTAGAACCAAGTCTGTCCAGTTCCGCAAGCAACAGTTACTTGCCCTCGCATACCTCGTCAAGGATAATTTGGATCATTTCCACCATGCGTTGGCTTCTGACCTAGGGAGGTCTGAAATGGAATCCATCGTGTATGCACTTACCCGAGCTGGAGTCTTTCTTGTGTGCCTGAAGTGACATGCTATCTCTCTAGCCTTGAAATCAACGGCACGATCGCAGAAGCAGTGAATGCCTATCACAATGTCGCAAAATGGAGCAAGCCCGAGCGAGCTCCCTGGTCGTTCAACTTCTTTGCCATGAAGCCAACCATTCGCAAGGAACCCAAGGGTGTGGTCTTGATAATTAGTCCATTTAATTACCCCATGTGGCTATTACTTGGTCCTTTGGTACGAAGTTGTTGGGTATCAACTGGGCTGACATCCAACGCGTTTTGATACAGGCAGGGGCCATCGCGGCAGGCAATGCCTGCGCTCTCAAACCATCTGAGACGACTCCCGCTTTCTCCGCCTTGCTCGCAGACCTTTTGCCGAAGTACCTCGACCCCGAATTATATACGGTCATAAATGGTGCCATTCCGGAAACTACAAAGGTAAGTTACCTGCGTCTAGAGCGGCGTAAACAAGTCAATGACCATTTTTGTAGGTTTTGGAACTTCAGTGGGATCATAGTTCGTTGACAAACTTCCTTCCACCTTCGAATCTATGCTGATCCTTTACAAAGTTTTATACACAGGGGGTTCCCGTGTCGCGTCTATCGTGCTTACTGCGGCTGCTAAAACACTAAGCCCGGTTTCAACCGAGGTAAGTTATGGAATCCGTGCATTGGACTGATCTAGTGACGTTCCCTGCAGCTTGGTGGCAAGAGTCCGGTGATCATAGACCCCGATTGTGACCTGAAATTGGCCACCAGGAGATTACTTTGGGGCAAAGTTTCAAATGCTGGCCAAGTACGTGTTCTCGTTCTACCCCTATTAATGAGTTCTTATTTAGCATTTAGTCTTGCGTTGCCCCGGATTATGCGCTGGTCCCAAAGAAAATTGCGGATCAGTTTGTCGAAGCATGCAAAGAAGTGTAGGCGTTCCTTCTGTCTCAAATAAGCTTGCCATGCTTCCCTGTTGGTAGATTGAAGGATTTTTATCCCGAGGGTGCCGAATCATCCGATTCGTATTCTCGTATCATCTCTCCGTCACACTTTGCTCGAATCAAGACACTGCTTGATCGCACAGAGGGGAGGATCGCCTTTGGCGGCTCGACAAATTCAGAGACCAAATTCATTGAACCTACAATTGTCACTGGTGTCAAGGCTCATGACTCCTTGATGGGAGAGTAAGTGTTCAATCTCTGAGTACGGGACAGGCGCTGGTTGACCGCATCGTCGAAAGAGAAATATTCGGACCAATCCTACCAGTCATCGAAGTTGAAAACGAAGATGAAGCGATTGAGTTTATCAACGGCCGGTATGTCTGTTTTACAGGGTCATCAGAAATCATATTTAATAAAACCTAAGTGATCACCCTCTCGCATTATATGTGTTCTCCCCAAACTCTTCATTTAAAGAGAAAGGTGTGCCGGAACTCTGCCGAGCTCCCTCCCCTACAATGTCATTGTATTGACGAATCGACGCGTAGTTGCTGAGAACACCCAAAGTGGATCCGTGGTGATGAATGACACTCTCATTCATTCTGTTGGTTCGTTGGCATCACTCTCGGCCTCCTCTTGTCAATTCACGGTTCAATCTTTTCCAGTTGAGGGTTTGCCGTTTGGAGGCATTGGTCCTAGTGGATGTGTGTTGATGTTTATCCCAGAGATCCCTGCGACCGATTGCTTATACGTTCCTTCCCCAGCTGGTTATAATACAGGGAAATTCTCGTTCGACATGTTCACGCACCTCCGCTCAACACTCGACAATCCTAGCTTGTTCGTTATTTTGTTTCATTGACAGGAGGACACTTCCTAATTCTTTTTTATCAAGCACGGAGCGCCTCTTGTGGTCACGGTACCCACCATTTGACGTGAGTTATTACACGACAGATGACTCCGGATGAGGGATAGATTGGTTTACTCATCCGCACTAACTAGGAGAAGAAGAGGAAGTCATTTGTATCGCTTTCTTTCCCAACTTGCCACCCCGGACGGCCGCCGGTGGACATGCGGGGCCTAAGAGGTGGGGGCCCCTGCTTGTAGCGGGCGTCGTTGTCACGTCGTCCCTCGTTCTGGTGATTGGGCGATGGCGTTTGAACAGGCCCTGAAAGATCTTGCCCGGGATTGGAAAAGCAATATTTCCCGTATCAGCTCCGTTTCGTCGTCGAGGACTTGCCAGTATTGTTTCTCTCTACTTTAAAAGGTCAGAAGGACAAAACTAGATACATGTGTGCCTTGATATTATCAGAATTATAAGTGTTTAATCGTGATGTCTCCAGTCCACGATACCGCCTGAGGCATATTGCGTCGAATGAGTCTGATGGCCGCAGTATTCAATTTTGCGAATCTGATATAATCGACCCTGCATGTCATGTCATTTCTGATGGTCGCACGTTATACATAATGATGTAATGCACATTGTAGCCAATACAGTATCCTACTGCTCCTCTCCCAATACTACGGTATATCAAAGTTATTCTGGCGGACGTCTCTATGACTTGGTATGAAACCGGCGGCATCTGTTTTTACACATACAGGACGGCGTTTACAAGAAGGGAAGCCTTACGCCGTCGCAGTGACTCCTGCTCAAGAAACTTCCGCTGTTACCTGATGTACAACATACCCTTTCAAATCGGGGTTCGACTCATAATTCGACGCCCTGGTGTCACCGATCCCACATCTGGTCTCGGTCACCAACTCGATGCCACCTTCAAGGTCGCCTTCGCTCGCACCGTTCGGGCCTCTGGTGCGCGCAATCGAGACACTGACCGTGGATTGTGAAGTATTATTTGAATTGAACTTTAATCCCGTGTCGATCGCAGGTCCCTGAACACGGTCCTGCTGGCCCAAATTCAGCGATACGAGCACGATAATCAATGTCGGGTATATTCCCTAGGATGCCCGGTCAGCAAAAAAACATCCGGGATCAGCGGTTCCCATCGGTGGCTTGGAATTCAGGAGGTGGCGCACCGTTAGTTGGCCAATGATACTGAGGAAGACATGTGAGGCCTTGGAACCGGTGAGGATGAGACAGAGCAGAATCAGCCATGTCAGGCAGTACATTCCACCGGATTCGATGAGGACCTTCAGCAAGCGACGGTACCGTACTCCACCTTGGCCGATGAGGGAACTGAGGCCGTCAAGACGCTCCGCTCTTCTTATGGCGATATGAAGTGCGCTGGCACATGTCCATCAGTCAGGTCTGCATTAGACAAGCACACAGATAAGGAAGGCGCACAATATGCGAGACAGCACGAGGGCGTGGCTGCGACATTTGTCGCGAGTGTAAGACAGGGCCATGCAATCATGGAATTCTGGAACGCAGTTGTATAGATTGGGTCGTGGAGGCCCGAACCTGCGTAAAGGCCAGTGCAAAGGACGAAACTACGCAGGAGTCAGTAAGAACTCGTGGAAACAAAACGGTTCCGATTCATACAGCCAACGCCCACGAGGAGGACAAGTGGAACAATCACTACAGAGAGCCGTCGCCCCCATACAGTATAGGCTCGCCAAATGACAATGGAGTCACCTAGGACAGACTAAAGAGATGCTCTTTTACTTCAAGTTTGCGTGCTAGAAACATGTATGACGTACGTTAATTCCCTGAAGAAAATTTGTGTAGTCGTCTCGGGTCCAAACCGATTAATAACGGTCTTGGGGTATTTTTGTGGATGAAGCAGACCATCTGAGACGAGATATATGTCCAAGGAAAGGAAGGTGGCAGAGATCCAAACATGACGACTGTCAATATCATCATCACGACGTCGTGACTGTCCTCTCTCTCTGGCAGCTGTAGCGAAGCAGATGGGCCGTTGACACGTTGTACTTAGACCTGAGAATGGTCAAAAGCAACGTACAGCAAGTAGAGAGCCGTGAAAGCTAGAACAACATACGCGCCTGGTACATGAACGGGCTGTGAACACCGTGAAATGTAGCACGAAGAAATTGGTCTCACCGAAAAATGCTGCACCGGCGACGGAGCATGCGAAATAAACGGATGCGAGGGAAGACATCACCGGCATAAACTGCTCAAGGGGCTGCTCACCCTATCTGCAGGGGATTATATACGCCGTCGTGGAGTGTGTGCCGGAGCGCTGGTCAGTATTTACTTCCATTTTTGTGCACCGTGGGGGATTTTCAATTCAATTTTGCAAAACCAAAAACTTGTACCGACAGCACTCCTACAGCTTGGCGTCAGCTGATGGGCGCCCGCTGTTGCTATCAAAGTGTAGCAACATTGGTCGGCCTAGGGCTGATCTGGAAGTTTCCATTACCTAGAGAGATACGAACAAGGAGCCATGCCATCACCCCAGAAGCTTAAGCCGATCGGGCGAAGCCCCAGAAGCACAGGCTTCGCCACTATGACGCATCGATAAGCTGTGCGGGGTCTGCGGGCTGCGGGTCCAAACGGCGAAGAAACCTACGGTTGAGAACGCAGTGTAAAGCGAGGGTCTAGCATCTTGCCGAAACGTTGTAGCTTCCAAGTAAAGTTCACACGTGTGCCTATCGCAGGCGCAACTGCGCAAGGGACACGATTTGATGATTGGAGTAGAGCCCAGTTCCCACTTGAATCCAGCTGGCTGGTGTGAAATTGTGACTTCTGGTCTTGCTTCTGGTCACCTGGTGGATGTTCTAAACGTTTTGATGTTTTGTTTTACTATCAAGAAACATCATGAGGGAATAAAACCCACAATTGACACCGTATCATAAAGCGTTTCGGTGAGCACATGGTACAAGGTAGGGTCGAATGCATCTGGAACATGTGTTACTTCAGACCGTGAGAGATTTGCTTAGAATGTCCAGACACTTGGAAAGCAGAGTACCCCAGATCCCTCAATCTATCAACTGATACGCGTCGTAGATGCACAGTGCACTCTGTAAGACCATTGACATGATGGTTGATGGAAGTAGAAAGACTGCCTCGAGGAGTCGAGAGAGTGACATTCTGAATTTGGCTGTTTCATCGGTTAACCGGGAAGCGTGCCTGTTCTGGGCGAGCTATAAAGTGCAAGCGACTTCAAGTTGAACGTTGAGCGTGAACTCATGAGGGCAAGCAGAGGTTAAGAGCCTACCAATATGCGGATCCTACGGAGTACCTGGTCACAAAAATCATAAGGACATTTTGATGACTGCCTGTCCAGTGTCTACGCCATGGATGTACAGTGTACAAAATCCAGTGAATACACGTTTTGTTGTGCCTGACTGGTATGGTGCCTGACTCATTAGTCTGTTTCACCAAACGTTCGAGGCGAGACTGATACAGTACTGACTGCCGACATGACAGGAGAACTAGGGCCGCACTGTCTCCGCGTACTGTACAGTAATTTCGCCAGTTTGAGGTGGCTGGGAAGGTAAGGGGTACTTTGATGTTTATGTGAGCGTTTGGGCCAACTCTCCCAACTCCACCATGATGCATGGTGCTGTGCGCCAGCGTGGTTAACACCACACCCCCACACACCTTGGACGTCCGACTGTCTTCAGAGACTGTCGCGCTCGCTGACAGTGCAGTCACCACAGTACCGCTATCCCCACCCGTTGCTTGACTCATTCAGTGGGCGCTTTTCACGTTCACACGCAATACACAATACGACTTCCCTACAGTAAGAGCCCCGACAACGTTGCCTCCCGAACTGCGCAAGCACCACAGTTACCTACCACCACTTTCATGCAGCCGCAATTAAGAACTCACTCGGCGTTGAACCCCTTAAACTCGGCATTGCCCCCATCTCCTGCTTCCGTACGCTCTTCCTTCTTGTGTTATGCTCCCGTCTGCTCACCCGGTCTTAGACTAAATCCAGCTTTATACCTAGAGGGCTTGGTAACGCTTATCGTCGTATTGGCGCAAAACTTAGGCAATCACGATCAATGGACATGACGCAACAACTGGCGGTATTGTCCCTCGCTAATACTGAAGGACGCGCTCTCGGAAGCAATCATATTAATCATACACCACGGTCCAACTCTCCCGCGTCTACACATTCCGGGAGCTCTCCCGGAACGAGTCAAGGGAAGGCGAGCATGGATATCGAACGGAACACCCGACCTGTTCCGGATAAGTTTACGCGATCGGCTTCTCGTGAACTCTTCCTGAATTCGCCGAACCGGAGAATGGCCTCAATCCCCCTCCCCTTACCATCACATTTAGACCTGGACCGACCATATCGTCGGCTTTTCCGGACAATTCTGACTCGTACGCTTCCATCGCTAGCTTTCAAGCGAGCGCGCGAGGCACCGAATTTGCCAGCGGCACTTTCTCTAGCTCATCCTGTGCGGCGACAATTGCCGCCCGCACTGCGGCAGCTTACTCAACTCCGCAATCGACCTCGGAATCCCAACCACCTGATGCATTATCATTCTCACATCTCTTGCCCACTTCCACGCATCTCTCTTCTCACCAGAGATTATATACGACGCCTCAACAACTTGCGCCGAGTGTAGAGGCTTCAGACGCGAGTTCAAGTTCCTTAAACGTCTTGTCGGACGGACAAGACGCTCCTCTCCCTCCCATCGAACGAGCCTCGAATCACCCAGCTTCTTTAACACCCGGATTCCCGCCGATCCGTACGACTACCTCTCACCCTGCACCAACCCCCCTTCCAACCAAGTTCTCCATCGAGGGTGTGTCTGCACGCCTATCCCCTGCCATTATAACGCGACAGCCACAATACCCTATACTGTCGCTTCCTCCTATATCCCCTACATCGCCCCCGGCAAATGACTCTCGTCGTCTGCGTTCAGGCTCGTTGAGAAGCGTGCCTGCCCTGCCTATGGAGGGATCAGACGATCGAGAGCCTGCGGAACACGACAATGCGGATTTAGATGATCTCGACGAAGAAGACGAGGGTGTGGTTGATGGGGACGACACGGAGGAAGAATCTCCGGAGGCCGAGCTCCCAGATACGGCTAGTGAAGATGGTGAAAGCAGCTCCAGCCCACACTCCTCTGAGGCGTCCCGCCCAGGCAACCTCCCAGCGATCGACGTTTCTCCATTGGACTTATCCTTATCATTCCAAGATGCCAATATGAGTGGCACTATTCGACAAGATGACAAGACACCAAAAGGCTACCAAATGAATGACTACTTTTCCTCGAAACGTGCCGAGCCGTCGAGTCATATACCAGCGACCGATTCCCAGCGGCTACCAACCGCGTGGGCGTCTGCGTGGACTGCTCCGGCGCTCCCTGCCTCGACTCCCAGCCGTAGTGTTTTTGCCGCCGGGGCAATTTCAGCGTCGCGGGCTTTGCCTACGCCAACAACTCCCACCCTTAATTCACGCTCTCGCATGTATCACCAAGCCTCACGCAGCATGAGTGACATGGCCGAGATTCTGAGACAGCACCGCACACCGGAGGTAGCCGCTGCGACACCCAAAAGTCCTTTATGCGACCCCGCACACGAAGCCGATCCCGCGGTTTTGGACACGCAGGAGCCTGACACCGACACCCAACTAGGGCCACCCCTCCGCCGGCGGTTATCGATGCCAACTTTCGGGCCCTCGACTGAACCACCACCATACCCGGCGTTCCGATTCGGCGAGCCTAGTTCAACGACCCAGATCGAGCCACGCGATGAGGAAGGCTACGAGCATCTCCCGGATTACACGAACGATATTTACTTGCGTGCGATCATGCCTCGCAAGATGGAATTTACTGCCCCAGGTGTGCAAGCGCGCGACCGAAAGTGGCGGCGGACGCTTTGCATTCTAGAAGGAACCGCGTTCCGCGTGTACAGATGCCCATCCACTGCCAGCGGGAAGGGCCTCATTGGGAACTTGTGGGAAAAGACGGTGGGCGTGGGTGACATCGCCACCCCATCTACTCAAACGGGCTCTACTACCGCCAAGGTGAAAGAGAGAGAAAGTGATCGCGAGGCAAGGCCGACAAAGTTAGATGGCGCGGATGCCCCATTGACACAGTCTCCCACGTCATCGCCAACGTTGCCGTCCGCCAGCGGCCCATCGCAGCCGTCAAACGACTCAGAGGACCAGCCTTCGCCATCGTCCACCCGCTCGCGGCTGCTCCCATCCAACTTCCGTAGGAAGAACCGCGCCGCGAGTGACGGTCCCTCCACGTCGCGCATCTTGTCTCCCCCCCGCACCGCATCGCGCTGGAGTCTATTTCAAGCCAGGGCTTTGTGAGACCTCCAACCCCGAGAACAGTCTCCGACCCGACCGTGACGCCCATGCCCGGCGGCGCACTGCGCACGCCTACGCCCCGCATGCCGCGCACCAAACGGCGGCACCTGTGGGTCGATGACCCTGCCGTTCCGCTGCCTCAGGAGCAGGACCTGGTGTACGCGTACAAGCTGGACAAAGCGGAGAGCGGGCTGGGCAGTGACTACCTGAAGCGGCGGAACGTGATCCGTATCCGCATGGAGGGACAGCAGTTTCTGCTGCAGGCCCGCGACGTCGCCGGCGTTGTGGATTGGATCGAGGTACGTCCGTTCGTCCGCTAGGCGGGGAATAGTTAACCAATGTTGAAACTCATGATTGTTTGGGTTTTGCTCGCGTGTGCAGGGTTTCCAGGCTGCTGCGAATATCGCGCAGGATTTAGATGAGCGACCCATGCCGAAGGGCCCCATGTTTCCACGGTGGGTCCCCTCTTACCTGCTTTACTCGTCCCTTTCTTGTTTTGACTCGTTTCAGACGTCGGCGGCGCCGCGCTCGTGCTCAGACTACTGCATAGTTCGATATTTGATAGGTTTACAACCCTCTTCCTCGTATATTTTCCCATTCCCACGACCCGCATCATTACAACATACGTAGAATTGTCGTATTGGTGCCGCATGGAGCATCCCCGGCTACATGGATTTCTTTCGACTTTCGACAGCTGACTAGCGCTGACTTCTTATACACACGAGGGATCTTCGGGAGCAGCTCCTTTCAGCTGCTTTCCTGATTATCCAATTACAAATGTGCTAGCGGGCAAGCTTTGTATCTTTAGTCTCTGATGCTTTATCACTGTACTCTACCAATGACACCATCTCTCCTTGCGCGCCACGCTCGCATAAACTCATGAAACTCACTTTAACGAGCACGTCACTTCTCGCCATCGTTGTCACTGCTCGAATTTGGTGCACACCACGCTATCATTCGTTCAGTTGTGGGTCGTCAGTTCATCTTTTCATCTCTTGTAAGTTAGTACAGGTTTTTTGACAGAACTAGTGGCATCTGGAATCGCGAGTTCACTAGTTGGATCCTAAGCGCGGACTATGGATCCTGAAAAGTATATTAGCCAAGTCCCTATACTGTCAATGGGGGGACTGACTCGTTTAGTATACGGTAGCCCGTCGCCAGGTTGCATCTTTGCACCGTTCTCGGTGCGAGCGCTTCTTCGCCTGTGGTGGCTGCGATGCTGCGAGCGTTCCAGGTCACGATTGGGCGCATCGAGCGGTGGAATGTGCGCGGCTCGACGGTAGCCGCAGGTGCGTGTTCTGTTGCGGCGTGATTGAGCCAGAGCCAGAGAGAGCACCGCGTGGCGGGTCGACAGCCTGTTTATTCGGTACTCCCCTGCGCACGAGACGTGTGTTCGGCGACGTCGGCGCGACGATAAGTCCGTGAGTCGGTTTTAAAAAAAAAGGTAGTGGTGGTACTCAACAGCTTGGAAGCGCCCCCTTTTCGCCGGGCTCGCGGCTCGCTTTGCGGGCTTGCTTTGTGCTCATGTAGAGCCATGTCCCTGCAAAGATCCCGCCATGATGGCTGCACGCCTAGGAGTATCTGTAGCACATGATGATGGTGTGTGAGCTCAGCGGCGACTTGGCACAAGGCCGGCTCACTCTCCCAGGTCGGGAGGGAAGACGTGAAATGGCATTTGACGGGCTTTTGTGAATCGTAGACATGGCGACGATGTGAGAAGGCGAAAGTTCTGCCCTGTCCTAAGCCCAACTTGTCTAAGCCAACTTTCATAACACAGGGGTCGAAATGACGTCAGGGATGATCACTCGTGAGCTCTGAGATCGTCATGCTCTTATTGTTTGAGGAAGAAAGACGAAATGGAAAAGGAAGGTCCAAGACGAAACGAGAAGAGGGCGTGAAAATTGGTGAAAAATAAGTTAGACACGCTCGCTGATCCCGGGAATCAGGTCACGTCGTCCTTCGACCTGGAGAGCCCGGAGCCAGCGACGAGATTCGGGGCTCATGTCTGGGTGCCTGTGGAGTTCGCGCCTCGTCTCGGGCACTCCGTTCACTCCCTGAAGCGAGATACGATACTGTAGTTAAATCTAATTTCACGAAAAACCAACAACCATCACTCACATCTAACCTGGCACTCGGCCTCTCACCCGCAATATCCTGTTGCCGTCGCCGCTCATTGATGCTCTGCTTTGCGAAATAGAAGCTCGCGCCGGCTACGGCAATGAGACTGACCCAGCCGAGCACCTGGAAAAAAGACCGTATGTGATCAGCGTCTGGCTAGTGACGTATATGTAGTGGGTTGGACACTACCATACTCCTGGGGTTATTCATCTTGCGGGAATCAGACAATAGAAGAAAAAAAAGTCGATTTTTTTAAATTTCCTTCCGCGGTCTTGCGAGTGCCCTGCGAAGAAGGCGTGAATGCGTGAACGCGCGTCGCGTGGACGGAGGTGCAAATTAAATTGTTGCGCCGTGATCACGTGGACCAAATGTCGCATAGCTGTCTTGTCATCATGTCAATTCTCGCCACTCCTCATAACACTTGGACCTAGTGGCAACACGACAATTTCCAATCTCTCTATCTGACATGACGTGAAATTCCGCCACGTGCTAGCAACCCGTCGTGAACGCAACCACACAGTCGCTTGCGTTGCTCTAGAAAAGCTCGGTTCTGGCCAAGTTACTCTTTCACTCTTGGCGTTTTTCCTACAGTAGCCTTTGTCACGCGAAAAGCCGATAAACGTTCCATTGCGCCTCCATCCAATTATCATCTTCTCACACAAATTTTCAATCACATGTCCCAGCACCCTGCCCAGCTCCTGGTCCTCGGCTTCATTCCATCGAACCTCCCAATTGTTTTCACCCAGTTCTATACGCGCCCGGTGCTGTATGCGATTTGGCACGCAGGGTCCAATGGGGGCGTCGATGTTCGATCATGACCGTCAAATTAAAAGCCAAGGTTTTGGTTTTTTTCACAACACTCGCCCACGTTCGTCTACATTCCGAACTGGGTTGGCGTTGTCTACGTCCCTTTGGAGCTTTATCACTTCGATGCGCGCTGGCCGTGCCCAATGACGGTCCACCGATGGAGATCTCTTGACTGACTTCGGTTGAAGAAACTGGCACATTAGACTTGGTAGATGTCCGATTTACTCGCGCAAACACTGTCCGCCTCTATTGCTAAAACATGGATCTGAACGATTTCCTGGCTTTGTTCAGTTACATCTTGCGTTTTATCCTGATATCGTATGAGTTTTCAACGATACGACGTTTCGGTGCTCTCACGTAAGCCTGTGAGCCTGACTACAGTACCCTCTACCCTGGTCTTCGTCGATCCGCCCACCAAGGGATAGCAGTTGCGCCTGCTTATCATCTTCCGGCGTATATCATAGTATATACCGCTTCTTGGAAGCGAACTGTCTTGCGCCTGCTTGACGGCGTCTCTGTTGCATTGTATTCCATGTACTCACACGCTTCGAGCGCTAGAGGAGTTTTCTTACCCGGAGGAGTCATGACATGAGGCCCAGCCTAGAAGACCCAATTCTAACCTCCATGGGTATAGACCGTATAGTACTCTATTATATTGACTTTCAGTGATTGATTCGTATTGTTTTCAGTCTAGACTTTCATTTTTGAGGTGGGTAGCTATAATGACATTGCTCTACTATTGGCTATATTCAAGTTATGAATCACGCATTTCGCATTTCGCATACCACCGTGCGGCCATTGCCGCCGCCTGCAGGATCTCGAGAAGTTGCCAGTTTGCAGTTCGGTTTAGCTGAAGCATGCGGTCTACGACAATTTATGAAGAGTCACTTGAACCTTGAGTTTGAGTCCTTAAACACTTTGCTCCTCGTACTGCGGACTACAGCCGGCCTTATCGGTGCAAATCCTTCCCATGTAGGGTACTGTGGCTCCAAACGAAATTACACCGTTTTCCGCTCCACACTTTCGACAGTTTAGCGCCCGAATCGACAACGGTCACCCGTTTTATTTTCGCTCCCCAGGCCAAACCAATTCGTATAATGGGTATTCTATCTTATCAAACGCCACTAATGACATATCCCCCACGTTTCTGATCCCCCATGACCGTTCGGGAGGGAAAAAAAGGCCCGTCTACTGTAATCCATGATAGCAGGCATCACATCGGACATGATGCATGACGCTTCGCCGCTCCATCGCGCAGCGAAGGCACGAAAGTGACGAAACAGACCCTCAAACCAAATCATAGCCCCAACGAGAGAGCGCGCACATGTGATGGCTACTGTACCGCCTTTTCGCGCGCCTATCTCTGCCGCCGCCTGCGCCGCGCCGCAGCTGCCACTTAAGTACCGTACTCTCATTTTGATTGCGCTTGCGCCTCCTCTTTGCCGGGTCCTTGGCGCCCTAGATGGTACCTATGGACGGTCGATTTATACCGCCCCTTGTCATACTCGTACTCATATCACCACGTGTAAACCGCTCACTCCACTGTGGGTCTCAAGTGGCGTACTGGTGTCCCTGCGTTGACGTCGAGGGAGGGGACCTTCTGCATAGACAATAGATAAATCATCAGATCCTGGGGGATGGATTTGGGCTGCCATATGCTTCTGAAAAAAAATTGCGTGCACGTACCATTCGCATTCCATCTTATCGTGGGTGATCGGGTGCGCTGTGGTATGTATTATATGGACCCACCCCCAGATCGCGCCGCGCTTCCTTCAGTGTGGTGAATCAGTTCTCATCCCTCTTTTCCTTAGCTTGATCTAGATTCTCACACCCCTTACCCCGAGTGGTATGGTTGCGCAGTAAGGGGCACCATGCGTCAATGACAGCAATCATTGC
Source organism: Russula vinacea (assembly GCA_022376525.1). Classification (NCBI taxonomy): domain Eukaryota; kingdom Fungi; phylum Basidiomycota; class Agaricomycetes; order Russulales; family Russulaceae; genus Russula; species Russula vinacea. Next base: position 102,703 of record WTXL01000062.1, read on the forward strand.
ACCCGCAGTGCATTGACCCAGAAAAGTGGACGTTTCTCTACCATTTTCAATGCGATGACGTCCACCACGATGCAACCCCCGTTTATAATTCATACGCAAGAGCCATGACTCATTTCGACGTTACTTTTACCTTCGCGGCACCAGTACTAGCGATCTCGCCATCATAACAAGCCGGTTCCAGTTGCCAGTGGAGACAAATAAAATTATATGGAATATACATAAATAGATGCCTCTGGAATTACGCCATCTAGTGATAGGTACAGTAGGGTGCTATGAATAAACATAAAATGACGCTCGTGATGTTTGAGGGGAAGAACGTGTAATATGCACCCAGTGGCCCAGGAGATGCGGTGGGAGAGGAGAAGTGATCGGGGGGGATATGGAGCGATAACTTGGATGGAAAAACCGTGTACATGTTTGCAGATGTGAAGACGAAAACAGCCCCAAAATAGTGAAACCAAGATGGATCGGTAAACATTACCAAACACATACATAGACCGGGGACAGCGTAGCGAGGCGAAAGACGATTTGCAAATGCAGTAACTATGATGTGGGAACGAGGGCTGGTAGCGAGCCACAAAAGTAGCCGCCAGTTTTAGTCGAGCCGATGGTGTCGAGGTTCCCAGTTTATTACTGAGCTGATTGCGACCGCTGCTTTGTGATTTGATGGTTACGAATATTGCGGCGTTCCAAAATATCACCAAGGTAAGGGTGCAGCTTTGGGAGCGACATAAAACTTGATAATCGTCCAATTTGGTCTCGAGAAGAGTGTGGCGCTAAACCAGCGGAAAGGCGAAGGGGAGGGTGGCGGGACGAGGATTTCACGGCGATAAGGGTGACTTGTTTGATGGCATGATCCGCGCCAATAATTTGGCATTTCTTTTCCCAAACGAGTTCAGGGCGCATAATCACGTGGATTTCGGGGTTACAGGGACTCGGGACAAATGGATGGCGGTCTGGCTGCGGCGGGGCTGTACTTGACGACGGAAAACTATCGCCGCGCGACATAACGCCAATATGCACCGTTTGGTGGCTGAACGGAAGAAAGAACTATCAGCGAGAGTACTACAAGGTGATGGGGTGATAACTGACCTGAGTGCCAGGAGTGGATTGGTCTGTGTGGCACTGAATGAGCGGAGGTGCGGAGGTCAGGAGGACGCTAGAACGTACGGGCACGAATGCATTCCCATATATCAACACCTCTTCCTTTCGGATCCCAGACGCCACACTGTGAGTGGAGGGACCAGTAGATGTTGAGCTCCCAGATACGCGTTGCATTGCTGACGACGGCAGGCATGATGGATGGTGTTCGATCGAGACAGGGGAGGGGACGAGTGAAGGCAGGACGCGTTGAGGGGGAGTGGTGCAATGAGAGGGGAGGGGTTGTCGTCAATTGAGGATGGCGATGGGAAGAATATAAGGGATATTTATAAGGCAGTGGAACGGAAGGGCCGGAAAGACGCCGGTTAAGGTCAAAGGGCTTGAGATGGAGAGTGGCTTGGTTTTGCGTATTCTGCCTTAATCCCGGTGGAGGATGTCTGACATCAATTCGTCGCCATGCACCCGGACCTGGCTCCTTTGGAGGCTCTAGCTTGCCTCATGTCGTATCCCAGTAGAGCAGGCCACTGGGATCTCGTCCATCACATCTCGAGAACTTTTCAAATTACTCACCGGCGCCAGCAAAACTCGAGGCCGACGTGCTCGGCGGCGTCTGGTCCCTAAAAACACTGAACGGCAACGCGATCTGGTTGTGCGATCGGTTCATGAGTCCGCGGATCTCGCCATTTCTTCCCAGGATGCCTCTTCCGTTTTGATGTCGCACACGTATGGGCACTTGGCCCTGCCATATCGCACAAAGCGTGATCCACGTCGCCCATGCATGATCATCGATTTCACAGCGAGATTCCATTCCTCGTTTGCACACGCCCCTTTCAGTTCACCTGTTGCCTCTTTTGTGCATTCCTCACCCCCCTTTCCTCCTCTCTTCCTCGGCCCGAGCCTTTTCGGTCATGAGCCAAGTGGCGGCTTCTGAAATCCCCCCGATAGAGCAACCGATAGAGCAAATTGTGTTTTGTGATCACTATCGATGAAACCATCTTTCGCGTACTTCATATGTTTTTCACCGCGAGGTTTCGCAACCATTTCACTCGATCAGGTTGCTATGCCACGCCCACCACGTGACGCTCAACTACCCAACCTCGTCGCGGTCAGTTCTCCCCAGTTGTATCCAGGGGCAACGCATTCCGTGCTCTGCGGTATGAATTCATCCCATTCGGACTCGGAACTTTCATGCCGGCTCAAACAAAACCTGGCGGATACACATTTGAACCTTTCTAGCCCCTGTTCGGCCGACGATTCATTTTTGTGCATATGGTCTCTCGCTTCGACCCGTACCGGAGTCAGCGTTTGCCCGATGACTAACGTCGGAAAGTGCGAAAACATCTCAGGATCATCTTGGAAAGGAAGCATCTCGCTCGGGTCCCTCTGTCGGCTGTCACAGCCCATTTGTCAGAACGTCGGCGGGGTCAGTCGCTGGGCGAGCGAGCGACGCGCATTCCCGGTCTTTTCCTTGCCTTTCGCCAGTCTCGACCCTTTCGTTTCAAATATTTCAGCCGGCCGCACTGATCGTGTACATATTTGTACACCCGCCAGGCTTAGCATTCGCTTCGCGCAACACAGGGCGGTCCCGTGCTTTGCAATACATCCTTCTGATGCGAAACAGCAGACTGAACCCCTGTAACCTAACGTGGACGCGTTCTGGACGACGTAGCTCGTATGCCCGCGTTGCGATAGCCCAGCGCCTATCACCTGTTTCCGCATGGCCTTCAGCTAGTCAGCCCATTTCAAAGACACGTTCCTTATATGCTCAAATTCCCTCGAGCGCCTGGATTCCGAACAAGCAGCCGCCAGGGCAGATCGAGGGTCTCGACCGGGCGTATTGCCATTTGGTCCATTGATCGCCCGTGCTACCCAATGCCCACTGGTCACTCATTGGCAGCTGATGACTGATTAGACGCTCACTCACGGACATATGGAATTCCAAGCCGAATCAGTGTCACAAGCCACAAGTTGGCTGGCCTAACCAATCGAAGCATCCTCATTCAGTCGTTCGTTCTTTGGATCGGAAACGGTGCGAACCCGATCTTATGATGTTGGAAGGGGTATCACGGCCTCGTCCGCACTATCCACCTCAGGCAGGCACTCGCATCGCTCCACGTCGCATCTAACTGGGGTGTGTTTCGCATTAATTCGCCACGAAGGTGAGCTTTGTCTGGACCACGTGTATGGTCCGCGCTTGGACTGCTGTATGGCTTGATTCGCCCGGCGTGAGCAATGTGTGCAAGTGAGGCGGCATTATTACGCAAAATCCCCAAAATACAGCACAAAGGAATTCGGTGCAGGAAACCGGCTGTTATGGGCGTGTCGTGTGTTATAGGGTTCCTGTGCTTGGCGGCCAGCTGGATCCACACAGCCGTTGGTCATCGCCCCGTGAATTTGACATGTTTTATTTAGAAGAACGGTCTCGAGGTTTACGAATCCACGTAATGCACAGAACAATTTGATCTGCCCCTGTTCCCAAACCGCGCGCTCTGAATCCGCAAGGAAATATCGAAGTCACCGAGCGCAGGAGGTCGGGTCGGTAGCAAATTCCCTAGCGCCGGTGCCAGGTCATCTCCCATCTTTGCCGCTGGCTCACTCACCTCGTGATTTCAGGACACATCGACTCGGAGCGCATGTACTGTAGGGAATGCCATCCTCTGTCTGGCTTCTCTCAAATTTTTTTCATTTGCACGACTCTGTCCTTCTACCGGTGTTTGTTAGTTCCTCCGCAAGTTGAGTTCTATCACATTGCTCAAGAAGATTAGGGGTAGCCACTGGCCAGCCGCTCCCCAGACCGTTCGGCGAACACGAGCCGCGGCTAGTCGGTGCAAAGATGTGGAGCGGGAGCAGAACACACTGAATATACACTCATCAATCGCCCTTTGGAGCCATTCCCGATCCCATGTCGGGATCATGGGGCCATAGGACCTAGAACTCACCCCAAGACCCAAGCGCCAATGCAATTCTTTAATTTTTAGTCTGCATTCTACGACGCGCTGGCATCCACTAAACCAAAGTAAGGCGTTTGTCTCGTTATTTGGCAAGTTGAATGGCACAGCGCTTACAGTAAAGCTCGTCTGGGCACGGGAGCAAGCAGGTGGGATAAAATTAATAAGTACAGTAGGCTAAAGAAGGCGCCACGCAGGGTCGCGCGCGTCAGCCTCGAGTCGTTGTTGCGGAATCAAACCGTGGCACCCATCCGACAGGCTGCCAGGCTGCAACCGCAGGTTATATCTCTATCCACATCCTTGGGCCGACGGTTTTTACACCCGCGGGGATTTAATATGAAAAGAAGTCAGATCCAAATCTGAGATGGATGGTTAGGCTTGCTGGTTGGCGGGGAAAGAGATGAAAAAACAGCCTGCCTGCTGCGGAGTCCCGGTGCCTGTCGTCCCGAGCGGAGACCTAAGTCAGTGGTTTACGAGAGCATCGAGGCAAGTTGCCAGCTTCTCAGCACGGCATGTGAGCACACTTCCTTCCAGTACGGCACGGAAGACAGAGGCAGGATCCGGATCCTGGATCCTTATCGCCAAGTATACGAACCCGAACGAGTTGACAGGAGATAAAGTTAACCGAGAAGCGGAGAAGAAGGAAAGGGGTTTTGTATTCGCAGGCACGGTCGACACGCTCGCTGGGGACGCAATTGAGATGTAGCTTCGCAAGACAGGAGAGATAAACGCAAAAAGGCAGGACGTCTTTTGCACTGCGCCCATCCACTCCAGTACGGCCCGGGGTCATGAGGTCTTTGCGAAAGATAAGAAAAACTCGTGACGGGCCGTGCGAAGTGAGATGGCAGAATCACGCTTACGTCTTGGTCTTATTGTGTTGTTTGAACATGGGTTCGTGGGCGTGGTCGCCGTAAATGGTGGTGTCTTTATTTTTAGTCATGGCTTAGTACAGACCGAGCGCTCAAGCTTGTACATTATGTACAGGTCGTGATATCTCGCTCGAACGAGATTTCTGAGAACGCCAAAGATGATAGATACTCCGGATCCGAGCCGGCGAGCGAGCGCGATCAACTTCCACCGAACGGTAGTTGAGCGATCCGGCGCCGGTAAGTCCCCCAGTTTTTTGAAACAGGCCAACGGTTGACGAGTCTGACTGATGGGTTCTCAATTTGACAATCTGATAAGTTTTGTCATTCATCAAGGACGAGTCAGCCTGTCACGTAAAGTTTTTGGGGGTGGCACAGCCTGTCTGTAGCAAGAGATCAACCATCGCCGAGACCGGACGTGTGACCTGTCTGTGCACGACAAAGTGTGTTTGTCCTTGCCAAATGGACATGAAACGAGAATTGTTAAAAAAAAACTGCACTCTTTTAAAAATTCGTGCCAACATGCCGAGGGGCGGGCCCGGCGGGGGCGAGCGAAGACCGCGGGCGTAATGAAAGTGCAGCAGTGCAGGGAGAGTGGACAAGAAGCACTTCAGCTACAGTGACACGCAAAGCACACAAATCACACCGTGAGCGGTGGTAGGTAGCAAAAGCGCGGCAAAGGTGGCCGTCGGAGGGACAAGATGATGGATTGGATGATGACTAGCCTCTGTCAGAGAGAGGTCAGTGTGAGTTCATCATGTCGTAACCCGCACTTCTCGGACGACGCAATCATCCAAGCCTCGGACATCCGAAGTAAGTACATTCTAAGTACTGTGACTCGATTTACGGCCCTGGCTGAGCGAGCGAAAGCCTAGAATCGCCCAAGTTCCGTTTTAGACCTAACCAAATAGCAAGGATCCTTCCCCAAACAAGTGCACAGGCTGGCGGCGCGGACTAAAGTGGCACCGATCTCATTCATCATCATCGGTCAGCACCCCCCACATCAATCGTTCTCCCGCGACGTTGCGTTTCGCTGTTGCGCCCAGCCCCTCCTCCAGCTGGAATCTCCTGGATTTGGGCCGTCTCTTGCTTCCAGACCGTTCCAGGGACTTTTCATCCCAACGGCATCGCGGTGTTTTCACTATTACCCGAGTAACCGTCGCCGCATTGCCCCCAACAACCATACAATACTTCCAACATGAGCCTCATACTGTCCGCATTCCCATCTACCCAGCCTTCCTCCGCATAATTCCCTTTCGGGGCTGTGCGGGACATAGCCATAGCCATGCATATATGCACTCACGCGAGGCGACCACTGGATGGCACCCTACTGTATGCGTGCACAGCATACACAAGTCACACACACTCCTACTAGAAGCTGTCGTACCGTTAGATGTCTGAAAAAACGGAACTTCTGACACGTTACGAGAGGTGCCGTGCTGTGCCAAGGCTGATTTCATTTCTCTTGGTCCGGTGGCAGCATTCACCGGCCGGGCAGCAGCGAGTGGCCAACACAAGATGAGGTCTTCTCCCGCTATTGTCGCGATGTCAGTGCGCGGGCTTCTCTTCTCTATGCTAGCTATCTATAGTCTCAACTCGTTGTCCTTGGCCGCCCCCCTCTTGTGGTCCATCTATCTATCTATCCATCTATCAATCAATGCCACACACGGATTCTCTATTTCACGTTCCCATCCTTTTGGACTTGCCCGGGCCACTGGTAGCACCTGTAGCAGCTTATCTGGTGCGGCATATACATGGAACCCAGGTCTACAGCATACATATATGCACACCCCCTAACCCTCCGGCGCTCTTCTTGCTCTCGACAAAGGAGACGGGGCCAACGTCACCCCCCTCGTTTTGCCGAACATACACCTTCCCTACCGATTTCTCTCCACACCTTCCGGCGCCACACGGACCTGATTATTTTTATTACGCGCTTTCGCGCCTACCTCCCTCCCGCAAACAAGCGATTGATTGCGGGTACCCCGACTCGGAGAACACTCACGTCAGACAGAGAATTTACGACATATATATGCGTTCTTGCGGCAACCCGGATGCGCCCTCGCGACTTTTTACTGTTTCGCCGCTCGGCCTCAGGCTATTCTTTCAGGCCCGTGCCATCCATCTTCTTTCTTTTCCCCGCAGACCCCGCTTCCGCCCACGGGGGTTTAGGCAATGGTGCGGCGATGCAAACTCTCCTTCCTGTTGACACGTCTCGCCGCCGACCTCAGGTGCGATATCACCCATTTCACCTAATGGGCTTGGGAACTCGGGTATCATGGTCAAATAGGAACTTTACGGGTCGGAATAGCCTCAATTAAAAAAAGGGAGGTTTCCATATCATTTTTTTTGGTATGATGGATTGCCGATGGGGGTAACACGTTAACACATAAACGTACAGCACATCATCATGATCTGGCATGTATGCTGTGTTCTCGGTGATTGTGCCACGTCGTTGTCGGTCGAGCACTGGCACTGGCAGCTGAACGCTTCCATCCATCCGTTCATCCATCCATCCATCACGGAAGAAGACGCGTTTTGCCGGCGGCGTTGCGCCCCCTCCATCAGTGATCAGCCTCCTCTTTCCGCCTTGGGGTGCTTCTTGACACACGGTATCTATTGGGGATCAACTTATGTAGCCTGGGTCTGTTCTACTTTATCTAGCTAGGAGGAACTATTTTTAGCCGAATACCTGCCAGGTTGCGTCGGGGCCCTCTTCGGTGTCGTGTACTTACGAGTACAAATCCCTTCGCCTCAAAATCCATGCATAAAATGACATTTACGGCGAGTTCGATAAAGCAACCGTATATATAACTGTGGGCTGGCAGGATCTAATGCTGCAAAAGGTTACATTCTCGTGTCTACAATGTTTACGAGGACGTCTTCGTAGTCGCAACTCGCTGGTGTGACTCGATGGCATCTACCGTTTGATATATCATTACTTTTTCGACACGCTATCATGTTGAGTCTAATGGAATATGATGCAGATCATGAGTCTAATGGAATATGGCAGAGTTGTCCAAGAAGAGTATGCAGTATATGGTCCTCATTTAAGTTAGAAACGTACATATGTGCGCGAAAGTGGGAAGAACATAAGAAAAGGCGTCTCATCATGAATGGAATATAAATTCTTGGAGCTTTCCTGTAGTGGCGGCCGCGGCGACAAGACAAGTGGCGAGTAAATTGAAACAACATGGCTTTTGGGCTGTGAACTAAATTCAATCCATCAACGTGTTATTGGCGTTACCGTAGGTCGCTTCCAGAATTTCAATCGCCATGGTTGCTGATTCCATGTTTCCATGATAGGGAGGGCACGGCGGTACCATGCTCCCTCCTCCGAATCAGGTGGCGTCGGTAGCGCATTGGTACCGAGATGATTGGGAGAAGGTGATTGTGTTCTGGAGGACGACAGTGTGCTGGGTTCGACGGATCCTATGGGCCGTTTTACGGGCGACCGCTTCGACTGCGGCAGCGCTGCGACGACAATGTCCGAAGCGCCAGAGAACCACGCACGGGGTATTGGTTGGTCATCAAGACAATTGCTAAGTAATATATCCGCCATGGTCCAGTTAATGCTTAGACTCGGGGGCGTCCCAACGGGTTCTGCAAATGTGGCCGACTCGAGGAGACATTGGTGGGTGTGCTCAATGATCTCTGCGTTTCTTGTTCCAAACGTTGACGGAAATGAAAACGAAAGGAGGAATGTTTCGATGCTGTCCACAAGGCGATTTGCGACCAAATTACGTGGGCGAGCGGGTAACACGTGCACAAGGTGGGCTTTGATCGGTGAACCCTGCAAGAAAGGCGAGTCGGTATCGAGAGTGTTTAGTGATTCTACAGAGCCCGAGGGCGTTGACAAATACATAGGCTTGGGCGTTAAAGTGGAGCTTCTGCCGGAAAGCGTTGGTCGAAGAATGGATGGAGCAGCAGCAGCGATGAGAAAGGGCCGCGTGATAGTCGTTACAAGAATGACGTGCTTCAGGAGGGACTTGTCGGATATGTCAGAAGGAAGGTAGTTGACAAGTGCATCAAATGGACGCTGCGACAGATCCGGGGGTGGAACTACCCCTTCAGCGCGGCGCCCCCACCTTCCCCGCAAGCGAAGCCTCTCCAAAGAGAAAATCGTACGTGCCGAGGAAGACAAGACGGCGGACGGCGCGGGACTTTTTGAACGCTGGTGATTGAAATTTTGAAGAAGCGTAAGGGTGCCGAACTCCTCTTCATCACTCTCAGTCAGTTCTCTGACGCCGATTCCGCCAACTTTGCGCCACGTCCGTGCGACGCGTTCGGCCCATTCCAAAGCGTTTACGAAACGAACAGCGCCTGCCTGTTCCAAGGCGAGCGGCTCTGCCAGACGAAGAATGCGGATCGTAGGTTGTACCTTTGAGGGTATAGTTGGAGGCCGATGCGATGCTAAGATGAGAAGGGAGAATGCGAGGCGCTCCGAATTGAGTAGAGGGGATATCTCTTCAGGACTCGGGTCTGGGGATAGGTTGAAAGTTGGAGAGGGAATGAAGGAGGTGGATGAGAAACCTACTGACCGCCGAGGACGAGGATGACATCCCGCGTTGGATGCGAGTTGAAGGCAGAGTGATAGAGACGTTCAGAGTTCAGAATAATGGGGTCTCGTTGGATGAAAGCGGTAGAAGAGAAGGGGTCGGCGGGGAGTCTGGATCGAAAGATACTAGATTGACGAGAGTTTCGTCTGGAGAGTGTGGATATGGGCCTGAAAGCGGTGGGCCGAGGACGACGTTGGGAAGATGAGGGCCAGCAGAATCCATTGATGAGGGCAGGTAAGAGGGAGAGCAGAAGACGCAAGGGACAGGAGCGTAGGTGATCACGGTCCAAGCAGAGGCAACAGACCAAGACGAAACGCATACATTCGGTGTTCTGAGCGCCGCGGAAACATGGCCTTCTTAAATGGTTGGCGACTCGGCAGAGGGGAGAGCACAGCCAGCTTCTCAGCTCCAAATATTGAACACGTGTCGGGGGTCATGGCATATCTTCTCGCCTATAACCGGTCACCGTTTTACCTTTGTGGCGTGATATGCCCTTTTCGGGTCGCTATTGCAACCGAATAAAGTCTTTGACATTGCGCATTTCCCATAAGAAGTTCTTGGCCACTGCATAGTTCCCTTGGCCAAGGTGCTTCCCTGCAACAATGCACACACAACTTGTCGGCATTATTCGTTCTGCCCTGCCCAGTTGCCCAGGCAGTATTGATATCCCTGTCTCACGTTTTCACTCCGTTCCAGCTAGACGACTTCCTTCTCTTGGTCCGTGTCTCTGCCTACGACGGAGGGCCCGAGAACTCACCAGCGCTCACCGCCCGACGTTCTCTGGGCGTGCGATCTTATACCTCGTCAGCCTACTGCAGCAATGCGGCACCCTCGGGGGTCTCGGGTACAGCCGCTGGGCGCTGATCGTCGATGTTTGTTCACAACTCCCATCGTCCTCTTGGTGGTGTGCGACCGCGGATCCACAACCCTTGTACGCATCCCTTGATTAAATTTACGACCACTTTGACCCTTTCCTCCGAATCCTCGTTGCGAATCATCATCGATCATCCGTGGGCGATGTCCTGGGTTGTTGGCATCAAGTGCACATGCACCTCGATCAAATGTTGGTGAGAGCAGCCGTGTACCCACCGTTGTCTGATGTTGCCTTCGGCGGTCCTTTGGGTCTACGACCTTTTGATCGATATAGCAGGACAGTGCCAGACTGTTATCCATCTACACGAGGATCCTAGAGTGACTAACAATAAGTGACTACAAATGTCCAGAGTCCAGTTTCGAGTAAATTAGTCCCAGTCCTGTCTCAAGCTTGCCAATTTACTCTGCCGCAACCTCACAAACCCACTTACCGATCTCCTTCCATACGCCCTCACGGACTCGCTCGTCCCACGTGGCCATGATCAATACGTCATGAACAGCATCCTTCGCCCACACCATCCGCACCCGAACCCCATCATGCTCTAGTGCTCGTTCTAGCGCTGCTACCTCACGCTCAAGCCGCTCCGCATCACCCACTACGACTAGCGCTCTAGGGAAACCCGTAAACAGACCCATGCCTTGGGGCACACGAATGTACGGATTATTTGCCGCAGAACGACTATCTGGGCACGTAAGAATGCCGTTGACGGCGCAGTCGTATGTTTTGATGCCCTCGTCACGGTAATCGCGCGAGTCTTTGTGAGGACCGAGAGGTTCTAGATCGACCATACCCTCCCTTCCATGAAACACCGACAGTACCCACTCACTCGCCGGGAGATGTATGGTGAGTATACCATCTCGTTTGGATGATGACCCAGGAATGTGCGAGAGAGTAAAGCGCGTGGCTCCGGGGTGTCCAACAGGTAATCTGTATCGGCATGTGGCCGAGGACGACGCGAGGCGGGTACTTGCGGAAGTGTATGTGCTGGATAACAAAATCGTATCACGTTAACGAAAGCTTCAAGTCGTAATAAGAAAGTGCATACAAGGATCGCAGGAGGGTGATAGCAGGACCATCCCATCAGGGAGGGGGAGTACGCCCTCATCCCTGATCCAACGTGCAAGTGCTAATACAAGATTTCCACCTGCACTGTCACCAATAAGGATGATACGCGGTCGACGTGCTTCGGCAACACTATCGGTGTTCGCCCGTGTCGAATTGACAGGGTTGACCAGCGAATGTAGGGTGGCATCATTTCCACTAATTTGCGGCTCTACCAAATCACATTGGTCAACATGACCTTGAGTAGCTTCGACATGCTGACGGTCTCCGGCTTCAGCTGAAGAAGAAACCGTCTCCTGGGTAATACTCGGAGCAGATGTTGGGTGCGGTGTTGGAGAGTCCTGCGCATCGGTGTGATAGGGGAAAGGCGAGTCTGGATAATGATATTTGCCATCTGGGCCTTTCAACGCGCCAAGGTGGTGCGTAACGAGGTGTGCGTAGACAGCAGCAGCATCCTGGATGGCTCCTGGTACAGGGGCGTGTTGCAAGAGCCTATATTCGACAGCTGGAGATAATTAACATTAAGAAACGGCCTGGCATCCAATAAGCACACCGTGTATCTCTTGGAAGAGATTGTCCTATACATCAAATCAGCGTGACGTGTATGCGATCAAACTGTGTGACGCATACTTTCATGAGTCTGCGGGGAATCCGGGAGGTACCAGACTTCTCGTGGGCGGACATATGACAATATCCGCCTCCATGAAGGTAGAGACCAATCACCCGAGGGGGGAATCGGCTGCGTTCGCCTCAACATCCAAGTTCTTGGTTGCATCCCCGACGGATTGAAGTGCGTCTTGGTGTACGTCTATCTTGGGTAGTTTATAATTTGTTGCGGGTGTGTTATGGCAGTAATGTCATAATCAGCTTTGGATGGCGGAACCACAGTCTGTGCGTCATCGGAAGTGTTTTGTTGGAAGTAGATACGTTCAGGTAATTTACCATCTCCACTATTGACGAGGCAGCGCGTACGCACGCTCAGAGGGGGGAGTCTCGGCCAGATGAATGTGCCGACTTCTGGGGTAGCACTTGGTCATCATTAACGATGCCTGTGCAAAGCTCCTGTGGGAGGGGAGGCACCCAGACAAAGCGTGTCTCCTTGAGAAAGTTTCATTTGGTTCATGCGAGGATCACGGGTTCCCCAGGTGACACCAGCCACTTCGGTGACCTTGTATATGCGCTTGGTAAATTTGACGACGACAATCTGGGTAATTGACCATGAAGGACGAGGTCGGAAAGAGCGGGGAAGGATTGAATAATAGATGGCCCATAGTGGTACGAGGAGGAGGGTCGTCAAGAGGCGTTGAAAGACATAAATAGATTTTAAAGGCTCATGAGCCCAAGGAAGGTGCTGTTGATGAGGGAATACAGGAGTTTTGTCATACATAGATAGAGTGCAGGGGTAGGAAGGGCGAAAAGGGAGCTGAGACCGAAAGATAGTTATGTTTTAAGGAGCATCAAGAATGCGCAGCAGGGCCAAAAAGGCAGGCAGGTGTCGTGTCATCAGTGGTGCGTTTATCCCTCACACGTGATCATAGCCTGCTGGAGTAATCGCTGCATGTCATCACTTTCGGTTTCTCGTCATCAAAGCTTTCAAAGTGACTCGGTCCCAGGGTCCTAGGTCCGCCGACACAAAGATAACCCCGATTACTTAAGCTATTTGCGGCTCAAGTGTGCGTTACGTGATCGCATCTTCTGCTACACGTTTACTGACACAACGCTGGAAATGAGGTTAAATGCCCTCATGCCTGGGCTGGGTACGGGTCAATCGATCACGCCAACATCCTGCAACACCGAGATGTTCCGATGCATTTTCAAACTCATGCGAATTCTTTGACGTTAACATCGGTAATGGGTGTTATCCTATTACCATCCCCGGATTAATGTGTCCGGATCACTGCGGTACCGACAAAGCGAATGATGTTGTGTAATACAATCGATGAGTAATCTCTTCGCTTAGATTCCGACCTTCACCCGGTCCTCGCCACACCACTGCGCCGCTATTGTAGGCTTGGCGGGCCTAGGGTCTCCCCACAGACTTATAAAGCCACCAACCATTCCAATGCCCCATCCTCATCCAAGCATCTCTTCTCTCCGCTTTCTGTCTTTCCCCTCGAGTCTAACTTTATAACTCTCACCGTCATCTGTAATGGCCACGCTCTTGTCTCGCATCCCCTTCGACACTTCTGTTTTGAACGCTCGCCTCTCAAAACTCAATGACTACTGGCGTCCTTCGGAGCCGACATCGGAACCTACCTCCGATGTGACTACAACCATTAGTACGACAACCACACAGAGCGAGTCTTCACTAGCTTCACTTCCCGAGTCCGCAAACCATGTTTCCCCTGGCAACGAGCCACAGGGTCCGGCCGACACGGAAGAGTTCGATTTCCAGCCGTCGTCGTCGTCTTCTCAACAAGCCGCCGATATAGAGGCAGACAAAGCTACCGGCGACAAGGCTGGTATCGCCGAACTGATTGCTCAGTACGGTTCCTCTTCAGCCACTTCGTGGCTCGAGTTCGCTCGTTACAAGATCTGGCGTCCTTCCGTTCCTATCCCTCAATCATCCTTCCCTCCCATCCAAGGCTACCTCCGCTCCGATCCTTTCGTCTTCGCCTGGGGTAACCCGATCGTGTCCGATCCCGCCGCTTTGGAGGCAACGTGCGCCGCCTTTATCGAGTGGGCCAAATCTCAAAAGCTCCGCCCGATCTGGCTTTGCGTTGACGGTCGTATGGAGGAGGTCCTTGGTGCTCAAGGATCCAAGTTCGGATGGAGTACGCTCAGCTGTATCGTCGAGGACTTCTTGGATCCGCGCTCGGTCGTTGAGCTCGCTCACTCTCACGGTGGAGGATCTGAGGTCAAGGATTTCAAGAAGAACCTTCGCCGTGCGGAGCGCGAGAACGTTCAAGTCCGTGAGGTGCAGCCTGATCAGTGGACCGACGCGATGAAGAAACAGGTTGAGGAAGGCATCGCGGGCTGGAAGAAGAGCAAGACCGGTATCCAGATTGCTTCCGTGAGTCGATCGCGCTGCTTCCGCGCATTTCGTGCCTCTGATGCATATTTTTCGCTTCTTAGACATCTTTCCAGCCATGGCTGGATTTGAGCATCGTCGTACTGGATCGCCGAGAAGGACTCCAACATTGTCTCCATCCTTGTTCTTACCAGCATTCACCACAAGCAGTATCAGATCAAGAACGCCGTGTCTTTCCCGAATGCGCCTCGCGGCACTTCGGAAACGATCATCTACCGTGCCATGTCGGACATCCAGGACGAGGGCGTTTCAGTTGATGAGTCAGATCGCAAGTCGGAAGATGGAGCTTATGTGTGGACAAAGCGGGACGTCGAGGTGGCCCACAAGCTTGGGGAGAAGTCGAGCCACTCTCGATCGCAAAGCATCGAGTCTCACGACTCCGACTCTTCGCACTCTGGCCAGTCGACGCCCTCCAGTGTCGGGCACGGCGGTGTCGCCGTCACTTTGGCATCACTGCTTCGGACACGCTCACGCCCGTCGACAACCTGAGTGGGTGGAAAATCACCTGGCTTAGCAAGACGTACAACAAGGTTGTTGGCCTCACAGGCTTGACGCGTCGCGGGGACTTCCGGGTACGCTTCTATTTCTTGTCGTCTTGGTTTCAGACATGTGATTGACTCTATTGCCTCCGCAGAATAAGTTCCACTCGCAGCACATACCGATGTATGTTTGCTACCCCGCTGAGGATGGCTTCGGGCTTGACGGTGTCAACAAGCTCATCAAATGCTTGCGGCAATGAGCTCGGTCCATCCCGGGATGTCTTTTGTGTATCTTTTGTATACCTATATAATACTTTCATATAATGGTCCTCACACGATACGTACGTTCACTCATCGCACACCTGTCCTATAGTGGCAGTCACTTGTATGTCTTTTTTCCTCACCGCATAATGTATATATTTCGTGGTAGACACCTTGTTCCTTCATTGTAATGTAATTGGTAGAGAAGTCTGTCTTGACAGTTTGACACCGCGTGCTTGTTTAGTAAGTATCGATGATCGATGCCAAGCCGATGCCAAGCCGAATATTCATCAGCCTTGCTTATTCACAAGTTATTTCTTCCTTGCGCCTTGCCATTCTCTTGGAGTAATACGGCTACATGTCGAGCACTCTCCCGATGCATTCATCATCACCATCGCCTCGTCATCGCGTCATCTCTAGCCCATGTGGGCGAGATCTCCCCGACGTCAGCGGGAAGAACGGTTCGCGGGATCGGAGTGGGGGGTGCTATACCTGTACTGCACTGTACTGTATCAACTCGTGCTGCGAGCACAACAGGTCGTGTGAGGGGGCCTGTCGGAGTTGGATACCCCCGATGGATGAATGTGACCTGTATCTTACTCATGTCAAGGCATTTGATTTATTTGAGATGAGGTCTCTCGAAAGAGAAACACGATACGGACTTTACACGTTATACTCGTATTATCCTCCGTGCATGTGTCACCACCCACCACGCAACTCGGAGTTGTGGGTGGATCGATAAGGTCGCGTGGAGCGGCTGGTTTGGCTTCTAAGCTTCCCAAGTCTTATTTCATTATTTGCACGAATCGTTTCGGCCGAAACGTTTGAAACGTTGAAACGTTGAAACTTGGTCTTGTCCTAGGGTAGAATCACATGTGCGTCTCGAGTCATCTAGAGTCGTCAAACTATAGCCCTTTGCATTACTGATCAAATTACGAATGTGGAGATGTCACTAAGTTATGCGATAATAGAACGGAGCCACGAGTGTCGCGAACGAGTCCAGAAGGTCCATATACTGGCGGACCAGTGGCGATGCAGGTCTATGGACGATGCCACCAGGGCTAGTCCACTCCATCCGCGGGCGAGTCGCCATTGCCAACCCCGTTAGCCATACCATTGGTTGTACGGGGCTCACTCTGGGCACGGGCATGGGCATGGGGCTGCTGCGACTGCGACTGCGCCTCATCTTGGACAAGTTCTATCACCACGCACCACAACACACGGCCCCAGGGTGCGTCCGATTCTCCCTCGCCCTCCGCACCATCATCGGCGTGCCGTTTGCGCTCGCAGCACATGAAGCGGACAGGCTGACCATCCCAATAGTTCATGAGGTCGAACGAAATGCCGCCAGGCAGATTTAGCGACAGTGTTGGGCTGAACTGAAGAAAGCCGTAACAAAAGTCGGTCGTGAATATGTCCTAAAGGGGAACAAACAGTCAATAATCGAAATTTGGGGGGTTCGAGAATTAATACGTACCTCCGGTCCGAAAATGAGCTCTTGTCGATGTGAGGCATCGCGAAAATACGCGCGTCGACGGTCTGCCGTGCGGAGTTCTTGGATAGCCAGTTCGTGCCTCGCAAGCTTCTCGGCACGCTTGCGCTCCTTGCGTTCTCTCCTATCGTCATGGCCTGCAGACAACAGGGACCCGAGTGAGGCGGCAGATATACGGTTATGACCATTCTTCTTCGACCGATATTTGTCATTCGAAGGCGACTCGGTGGACGATGGTGCGCCGTTGCCAGGGGAGTCGAACGACTCTGTGGTGGTGGCCCAGGTCGGTGGCACAGCAGAGCCGTCAGAGTCAGGGGTACCTCGCCCTGAGAATGACGGTCGACGTGAGAGAAGGGGCGTCTGCAGGGGCGAGGGCGAGGTCGAATGTGAGGACGATGGGCTCCGCAGCGTGAGGTGCAACTGCGCCGTGTCGTCGGCCAGCGACTGCTGCGGCGGAAAGGGTGGCCAGGCGCTGCGGCTGATTGCGTGCTTTGACGATTGCGGTGCGGGTGCGGGCGAGGGCGAGGGCGATCGAGACGCAAGGGGCACGCGCCTGTGGCCGATGTGCGGCATCGTCGAAATGAGGGGGGACAGTGCCCATGGCTTTGTGTTCGAAGCCAGGTCGTGTTCTAATGTCGGGTCAACGAAACTGACGGAACAGTGACGTCAATTGTCATTACGATCATCAGTGGAAAAGAGGGTTCGAGCAAAGCGGTGCGTACTTCATAAACTTGAGCGCCGCACTGGAGCCCCAGGGTAATTTCAGGGGACGGTCGAATGTGTTACCAAAGAGTACGTCATCTGCAGAGGTGGGGCGAAGGAAACGACCTGTACCTCGCTCGTTAGTAATATAACCTGGCGGGGGTACTGTAATGCGAAGGAGGTACCTTGGGTCTGTATGCTCCAAGTGATGCCTTTCCGCTCCTCCCGTTGAAAGTACTCGCTCTGTAAGACATTTCCATCCTCGTCTGTGAAACCTTTGATATAAGCAAGAATCTGCCCCTCAAAAGCATCGGAGACGATGTCGTGTGGTATGCCAGTGTTGACTGAGATGGGCACTAGAGCATCCAAGGACGGCCCGGCTAGGACAGAGAGGCGAGGCATTATGAACTGAGGTAAGTTACCTGTAGTATTGTGTTGTTAGGGGTAGGATGCAAGTGTGGGACGCAGTGTCGCGGATCTGGCAGGTGCCAAATCCGCTCAGTTGCGAGGGATTTAAATCGGCTGCCGGTCCTATCAGAGAGTAGTCATGACGGCTGCTGCTGAATCACATTCACATCTCCAACACCGCCCAGCTCACGTCATCCGACTCTCACAAATTAGGGGTCAACAGCGTCTAATGCCATAGGTGTGTATAGCGATGCGTGAAAACAAAAGAGGTCCCTAAAGGGTATCCACAACAAAGATGTCCAGTATTGATACATGGAAAGGACTTTCGAGTAATCCAAAATGAAACAAAATGTTATACTAGCCCCATTAAAAGAGCGCCCAAAGTGAACACAACCGTCCACCCAGATGGTGGCCTGTCCCCAACCCATGGCAGCGCAGATGACGACGCGATGGCCGCGTGAGTAATGTAAACATAGTCTGAGCCACATTTAGAGGATGCCAGACTTGCCGCAGCATTGTACGTCCCCTCCAGGCTGTCGGTTGTGTTTAACTGCGCACCGAATAAAGCCATCACGTTCTTGGTGCAACTAGAACATGACAGATCGGTATTGTTCGGTAGGGGGATTCCAAAAGGCAGGGAATAGAAATATAGATCCGACGGGTTTTGGTCGCTGGTGGCCTCAACGTAGCAGTAGGTGGACGTCGTCTGATCCGGTAGGCAGGCCACCTGTCGCATCAGGGTGTACGACTGCAAACCTACAAGACGACGGCATTGGTATGAGTACCAGAATCGCCCGATCAAACGATAAACAAAAGCTTACTGGCGAGCGACTGCGATATAAGTACATTGCCCTGACTCTTCTCATCGGAGCATGCGGACAGCAGCTCAGATTCGAACCATCCCATGTTAGCCGCGCACTGATCCGCGTCTATGGGAGTGTTACAGGTACCCCAAATATCAATGTTGAGCGCCGTAATGTTCGATTGTGCCTGAAGAACGTGTCAACAAGCGAATTGAGATAGATATTCCACAGAGGGAAAAATGACAGGACCACTGACCTGCAAGAAATAGGTGGACGTCTGGGATAAGAAGGAGAACGGCCGACATTGTCGAAAAGGGAGAGATTGAGTCATGTTTAGGAAAAAGTTCTCACAGGAGTTTGTCGTAAAGTTGGTACCGAGTGTCGTGTCGAACGGCTGAGGGAACGGCGTGGGAAGGACGGGAGGCTCTGACGGGATCGTAGGCACTGGCCCAGAAGGAGGAGTCGGAGGCGGCGGGGGGGTGTTGGACGTCTTCGACGCGGTTGGGAAGACGATCCCCGCGGCACCAGATGTGGATGGCGCGTCCGACCGCATCCCGGTCTGCCTCCGATGTAGCGCATGTACTGGGAACACGGGCCGGCCAGTCCCAGTAGCCAAATGGACTCGAGGCCCCGGGGAAAGGCTGCCTAGCAAGCCCAGGAAAAGAGGACGCGAGGTAAAGCGCGTCAAAAGCGCCGCGAGGGCAAGCAGGAGAGGAAGACTAATGACCGTCAATCCCGTTCGCCATGCTGTCCGGCGTTTATGATCCAGCATGCCTGCCTCTGCCGCCCTTCTGCGAGCGCCGTTCTTCAGTGGAGGCTGCGAGAGGGCTAGAACTGGTTTCGGAGCGAGGCGGGGAGAGGGTGGCGGAGAGACGGAGGAGGACGGCACGGGAGATGTGTGCGGGGGATGAGGAGAAGGAGGGGGAGTAAACATGAAAAGACAGGAAGATTTTGTAGCCTGGATCGACCCAGGAGTAAGGAGTGTGATTGAAAGGAACGCGAAGAGGCCGGGGGTGTTCAGAGGGCCTCGGAAATAGAAGCTGAGGAGAGCTATTAGCAGATGAAGGTAATAAGAAAAAAAATGAAAGGAGACCTATACGGGGACTTGAGACGCCGCCAAAAAGCGGGTGGGCGAGCCAGCGCCCTTATGAGAGCGAGAGACCGCGAACGGAGCTATGCCAATTAAGACGAATCGACAGGCACGCCAATCAACCACCGCGGACCGGTCTCGACCATGCTGTGCCCAACCGCGTGTGCCAGCGGCGGACCCTCGCCAGTGCATGTGGCTGGTGGGTGAACATACCATGCATGGTATAAAGAAAAGAATAGATTTGTAGCACTCCGAGGACCCAGAGACGAAAGAATGAAGCCGAGTCGGATTGAAGCGGAGAGTGTGGCCAACTGTGGCGGAAGAACTCTCTTCTCTTTTCTCCGCTTATCCAAGAAAATACCCTCCATCCTCCGAGCTACTCATAGCCCGTATATCTACCAATGTCTCAATCAACGCGCTCCTCTTCCACAGCACCGTGAGTATCTCTCACATCCCTCTTAACCCGCATCTTGCTCACCCTTTTCCCGTCAAAGTCCTCCCGATAACTGGCGTAGCGGGCTCCGTGCACCCCCACGCGACGAACGTCCACAAACAGATGATGTGAAAGGGACAAAGGGTCTGGAGTTTGAGGACATGTTCCTCCGTCGCGAGCTTCTCATGGGCATTTTCGAAGCCGGTTTTGAAAAGCCTTCCCCCATCCAGGAAGAAGCCATCCCAGTCGCTCTAACCAGCCGTGACATCCTCGCCCGCGCAAAGAACGGCACCGGCAAGACCGCCGCCTTCGTCATACCTGCTTTACAACAGATCGACATCAACAAGAACAAAATCCAGTCCCTCCTCCTCGTCCCCACCCGTGAGTTGGCCTTGCAAACCAGCCAGGTCTGCAAAACGCTCGGCAAACATATGGGTGTCCAAGTCATGGTTACCACTGGCGGCACAACGTTAAAAGACGACATTCTCCGACTATCAGAGACCGTGCATGTACTTGTTGGCACGCCCGGTCGTATTCTCGATCTCGCAGGCAAGAATATTGCTGATCTCAATGAATGTCCCGTTTTTGTCATGGATGAAGCCGATAAACTGCTTTCACCCGAGTTTTCTCCCGTCATGGAACAGCTCCTCTCATACCTTCCCAAGACCCGTCAAGTCATGCTTTTTTCTGCTACATTTCCCCTTATTGTAAAAGATTTCAAGGTGCGCCCTCGTCCAGCATGACGCATGCAACAACCAACTGAGTGCCAAATAGGACAAACATATGAACACTCCACATGAAATTAATCTCATGGATGAACTTACACTGCGCGGCGTAACTCAATACTATGCCTTTGTCGAGGAGCGGCAGAAGGTTCATTGCCTCAACACCCTCTTCTCTAAGGTTCGGTATACGTCCACTCCCCCCGCACCGGTCTAACCTTTTTGTCCCAAAGTTGCAAATCAATCAGTCTATAATATTCTGTAACTCAACAAATCGAGTCGAGCTCCTGGCTAAGAAAGTCACTGAGCTAGGTTACTCATGTTTCTATTCCCATGCAAAGATGCTTCAGGCGCACCGCAACCGCGTCTTCCACGATTTCCGCAATGGTGTCTGTCGGAACCTCGTTTGTTCAGATCTGCTCACCCGTGGTATCGACATTCAAGCTGTCAATGTCGTCATCAACTTTGATTTCCCCAAGAATTCTGAGACCTATCTTCACCGAATTGGTCGTTCCGGACGCTTTGGACACCTGGGTCTTGCCATTAATCTTGTGACCTACGAGGACCGCTTCAATCTCTACAGAATTGAACAAGAGCTGGGCACTGAGATACAACCGATTCCTCAGTACATCGACAAGGGTCTATACGTCGCACCGAGCGTCATCGACGAGCCTACAGAGCAGAAGGCCCCTCAGCAGCCGCAACAGCCAGAACAACAGCAACAACAACAACCTGCCACGCGCAATCCTCAGTCCGCTCCTCCACGTCAGCCGCCGCCCCAACAGCCCGTCTATCAAACGAATGGGCAACCTCCCGCGAGGCAAAATGGAGGCACGCCTTCACGACAATACTCCGCCCCTGTCTCATCAGCAAGCCAGCGGGGGCAGATTCCTGTCCCCCAACGATGAGCTTCAGCGTGATTGAACGACCCGGATCTCGTCTTGCCACTCCCTCGTCACTTGCTCGTACCATGACGCAATCGTAATCATAAGGCTATTTCTCTGTGTACTTTCCCCTTTGGCTTTTCAACTTCTTCGGTGCAATTCGTCTTCATTGAGGTAGGCGACGTGTCACACCCTTATCTATATTCTCCGATGTTTAACTACCGTGCGGTCAACTGCATAGGGGACCACTTCCACTTTCGTTTACCCTTCACCCCATATTTCCATTTCTTCCCGCCTTCTTTGTGCCTTACTTTTATTGCGATTGCCTCAGATACCAGTTTGGAGACGAGGAGGGGCCACTCTGCCCTTTTTGCGATGGTGCGCCGCATACGTGTCGACTAGATCGTAATGAATGCTGTCAACCACAATACATTCAATTGTCGACGCCTTCTTGTCGTGGGCGCACTGCGTTTGATGGCAACGGTACATGAGCGTGATGAGTAACGATACGGTGATGCTGACATCCATTGACATCTCGTAACAGTCGACTTGGCATGACATCGCGACCTTTTTGCGTTCTATATCCGTGGATCTTGCTACCGAGTTGTAGGCAGTTCCGCGTTGTTATCTTTGTGGTCGGATCCACTTTCTCCTCTGCGTTATTGCCAGAGAATGTTCCTTGCCTATAACTCGTGCTCGTCCTTCGTCTCGCAATGATCAGCGTGCCTAACAGTCACGGCTCTTTCACACAAGTACTTAGTTTACTCTGAGCA
The DNA here is from genome assembly GCA_022376525.1 of Russula vinacea. Taxonomy (NCBI): domain Eukaryota; kingdom Fungi; phylum Basidiomycota; class Agaricomycetes; order Russulales; family Russulaceae; genus Russula; species Russula vinacea. The sequence goes on from WTXL01000062.1 coordinate 125,191, forward strand.
ATTCCTCTAAACTGTGACTCTCCTGCTACCACCTTGAGGCCATTTACTGTGTGATGGGTTCAGGAGGATCCATAATGGCTTGTCTGTATTCTCCAAAGAGATATGCTAGAAAACATCTGCACATCAGTCCTCCCTGACACCCTGGAGAACTCTGCAGACACTGTAGCATCATTCTACTAGGGTGGCCCTCTTCCCTCCTACAGGCCCTGCCTAGGACCTGTTTGCACAACTTTTACAGTCTATCTCACCTTCACAGTAACCAAGATATAGGACCAACATAAGGGTAACTACTGGTCAATCACTTTAATCGGTTTGGTTCAGTCCAGTCCAGTCCAGTTAATCAAGCTATAATGCTTCGATCCAGTCTTGCAGTTTGTGAAGGAGCAACACGGGTTCCATGACACATACCCTGCAGGGAGGACAGTGCATGGGAGCCTGGGGACCCAACAGCATGGCTCATCAAATGTAAGGCACACATCCCATTCTGCATTCTCCGGAGCTTGCACTTCTGCTCCTATGGCCTAATTTCAAATGGACCCCAATATCTGATCAGCTGCGAGCTATTTGGAACCTTCCCACCTAAGGAATGACATGCAGTCCTCCTCGCTGAAAACCCATCGTAGACTCCTCCCCTGAACTTTCTTGAGTTTGCCCTCCCCCTGTACTCAGAAGGTGCTGCTTCTTCACAGAATCACAGCCTCCTAAATCCCAGATTGCCAATGCACCCAGATATTTCAACAAGACCCTGTTCACATAGTCAGCGCTGGAAGGAAGCAGAAGTCCCCTCTCCCCTGCATTCAAGATTGTGTGTCTCTCTCATAGCCCTCTATCTCAAGCTGGACATGGTGATCTGAATTTAATCATGGCCTAGCCTGTCTACAAAGTTATGTGTATGTGTACATAATCGCCGTCAATAAATGTCGACAAATGTGCCTTGCCGTGCTCCTCACCACGATCACCATCATCCCGCCCGCGCGGGTGCACACCATATAAGAGATTCCCATACCAGCGCCGGGCAACCTCCCCTTCCCTCGCGCCCATGCCGCCGTTACTGCCCCAGGCGGGTGCTTCTTTCGGGCCCTCGCTCTTCCGGATACTCTCATTTGCAGCGCTCAGGCTGCAGCCCGCGTAAAGGCATCTCAGATTGCGTCTTTCACGCCCACACCACACAGACATCCACGCTCGCATGCCCCCTCTTCTCTGCCTCAACGACGTTTTACCGGCCACCGTCCCTGGCAATAGCGGGTGGGAGCTTGAGCTCCGAGTAATGTAGATCCGCATCGCACCACACCGCTCGCATTCATTCCCATGGGCGGGCGAAGCCTCCTCGAGATCATCATCGGCGGTTTTCTCTTAGATTGTTGCGTGTGGGATTCGTATCGGCAGGCAGGGAGCGCCAGCGCTGCTTGGCTGTATATGAGGAGGCTGTGTAGCCTATGCCTATGTTTCCAGTTGAAATAAGTCCAAGTTGCTTGGTCCTCGGCGACACTGCCGCGTGTTTCGAGGGCGCGGGCGCGGGCGCACCCCCGTTCTGTGATCCGGTAGTAAGGAGGGTCGGCTAGGGAGGCGCAGGGCTTACGGCGTTGCGCTGTACGGCAGCAGCAGCATCGCACGGAGCCGGTGTTGGCGGTGGGAAGAAGTCGATCGGGCTGCACCGTGTCGTGTTGTCGTGGTCTAGACTTGTTACTCGCGTGGAGGTCCCGGACAGGGGTGCGATGAGGCCAGCGGTGGAAGGATTTACGCGGTGCTCGTACTTGGTTGCTGGAGGTATTACGGTATGTGGATGTTTCCAAGCGAATCGTTCCCCCGCTTCTCCCCCTCTCTCCCGGCCTGGGTGTGCGCAGGGAGTGCCAGTGTGTTATCCATGTTCCTTTCCTTTTTCTTTATTTTGACAATGTACAACAAAATACGGTTCCAGGAAATGTCCCGATGACGACACTTTTTACTATCAGCATTGCACCCGCCGCCCTACTCGTCCGCGGACTGATGACAGCCAGTCTGACCGCGGGAGGATTGGCACCCTTCTGCTTCTCCGAAGGTCGCTCGTGCGTCGACGTCGACCCTGAAACTCGATCACCGCGGCTGGACCCTGGTATTGGGCCGTAAATGAATCCTGACGGGGAATGGCGAGGGGGCTTTAGATGTGGGCCTGCACGATCGCGGCAAGGAGGTAATTCTTCGGGGCGGGCGGATGGGTGCTGATCAAAGAGATATGGTCGGAAGCCTTCTCATGCTGCATAGAGCATCGTTGTATACATGAATCTACACGTGATGTCGATTTGTCAGCGCTGCTTTTCCGTTCGTTCGCGTCTCACGTCGGTCTGTCGGACTGCAGACGACGACCCTAATGTCCCAATCTCTTCGTGCGGTCAAGCGGTTCTGCGTACGCGAACTTGCCCCGCACCAAAAATCCCGAATACCCCCAGCGGCGACCGCCGCTTCAAATTTACATGCACCCGAGGTGTCTTCTCCTGCTTCTCGGAGTGGTACCGCCCTCAACCCATTCGTCCCGCACAAGAATGACAAGTCCGGGCGGTGGGCGCCGCCCAAGTACTCCCTTCGTCGCCAGGCAGAACTCATCAAGCATGCGCGCGCGAGCGGGACGCTGCACCTCCTGCCTCCGGGTCCGAAAATGAGCTCAGCGCAGCTGCTGGTGGCAGCCTCCGCCACGCCGTCTTCTTCTGTCTTTGGGGAGGCGGACGTCTTGGCCAGAAATGGATTGGTGAATTTGCAGCGAGGGCGAGATCAGGGGCAGGGGCAGAGGCATGGACAACAAAAACAAGGTCAGGAGGGCGTGGAGGTGGGAGAGGCACAAGGGGAGGAGGCGCGGGTGCGGGCGCCTGGGCTGGAGGATTGGATGGGCCCTGTGGAGTGGGTTGGGACCGTGCGGGAACGCAGCGTTGCGGGTGCGGACGTCGGGAACCGTCTGTATGCGGGGAAAAAGAGGATGTTCAAGGGGCACAAGTGGGAGCGTATGCGCGAGCGGCGCGTCGCCCGCACGAAGGTGTTGTTGCGCGACATGGATAGACGCGTACAGCGTTTCAAAGGGGTGCGTTATTCTTCTCTTTTCACTGACCCTCCCCCCTCTCTCCCGTCTGGTCGCTCTTCGCTGACGGGGTTCTTTTTCTTTCTACGCTTTAGTACCGTGCCAAGGGCAAGCCATTGCCGCTGGCAAGGCGGTCCAGCGTGTTGAAGAAGACGCAGAAGCTGCCGTTCTAAGTGCCTAGACCAAAAAATTTATATTTGCCTTTCAATTACTATTTCACCTCCTCCTAAACTTCGCTTATCGCGCTATGTGACCATGCGTTGCGTGATACGCCAACGACACACATCCCTAACGAGTATGTGATATTATTCTGCACGAAAAGAACTGTCTCGGCGTGCTCGCCGTGAATTCTGTACTGCAATGTGTATAATTTCGCCACGCAATGATACGGCCCCCCACTCTCAAAGCCTTCTACGTCGGTGCTACCTGAGACCGACGATTTAAGTAGCCCCTAAGCTTGAGTGTCTCGTGAGCGTGTCAACCTTAATGCGTAGCGAATTCTCGCTTACAGATGGGCTGGACCGTCGCATATTCCGCTGGAAGTGGAACGCCGCCGCCGTGCATCTCGCCTGCCAATGCATCGATGTTGTTGTCGCGCCCGCCTCCGACACCTGTCCGATCGTGCCCCGTGGGCTGCGTCGTGGTATTCTCGAACTGGGCATTGCGATTGTGACCCTGGGGAGTGGAATTGCCCATCGGGGCGCTGGGGTACCCGGCGCCGCGGTAATAGCCCGCCTGTCTGTCAATTGTGGACGATCCGGCTGCTGCGCCGTTCTGGACTGGCCCTAGGCCCGCCTCGGATGCGTGGCGCACAGCATTTTCAAAAGACGCCAGCTGCTGATCGCTATCGTGTTTGATGGGGACGTGAGAACGTCCTGGTGAAAATCGGTCGTTTAATGCCCCCGCCATATGAGGGGGCAGGGGTGTGTGGGATGAGGAGTTCCGAAGGAAGGACTGGTGTCGTCCATGTACGCGATGTGCCCCTCCTTGAAAGGTTGCGGATGCGAAAGCGGGTAATGGACTGGAGAGTGAGAAGGAACCTCCTGGGGAAAGGATCCGTCGCCAATATGTAGGGTGGGGTGGCTGGAGAAGGGCCATCGATAAGTACATTATACTCGTTCTGACTAGCTGTCGAGGCGACATCAAGGCTTGGAACAGAATACTCACTGCATTGGATTTGTTGCTGACGTCTGTGCGATGGGCCGACCATTATTAGCACGGCCGATCGTCGAACTCAAGGACAAGGAATAACACACGGGTCGCGATACAACCAAATACCTCAAAATTATTGCCGACTCGGGCCCCGGCGTGCGAGCCTTGATGAAATAATATTCCCGCATCCCAAAACAGCGTCGTGAGCTGCAGGCCGCCAGGGGTAAGTGTAGATTCGGGAAACACCTCCTGCGGCGGTGGACGGATGTGGTAGGTCGATCGTCGTGCCGTCATGGAGAGCAAAAGTAGTATTGTTCCCGCGGGGAACGTGAGAGGGAGAGGGGGCGGAGGGGGGAGGAGGGGGGGAAGAGAGGGGGTAGAACACGCAGTGGGAGTGGATGGGGACAAAGGCTAGTGAGGGTTTAGAGCGAGAAAAAGGCGATGGACACGAAAAGAAATAACGGTGGCCGCAAGCCACGGATTGGGAATCGTGAGGCAGCCCAGCCCTACGAACGCAGGCACCTGTCAAGGCGAGAACGCCGGCGACGGAGATAAGAGCCAGCCCAGTCCAGAAGACACAGTTTAGGGTTTTTATAAAATTAGAAAAAAGGGAGCGCCGGTGATGCGTGGAAGAGGAAGGGTCTGCCAGACAGGCAGGCAGGCCGAAGGAAGCGCGTCTGAGGAGGGAGGACGACTGGTGCGCGGGGCAGGCCATTGGTTGGCTGGAGATGGCGGACTCAATCATCGCGTCACGCAAGGTCCAGAAAATACGGGGTGGGCCAACGGAGGCGATTGGGCCTGGAACGGATAGATGGATCATGACGAAAGTGTTGGCTGGCTGGCTTGCTTCTCTTACTTATGTCGTACACACGAACCTTGGAGATGGACCGCCTCCGCATTCGGTAGCAGCCAGCCAGACGTCTGATGGTTACAGTTACAGACATCCGATCTGCCAATGGCGGGCAACAACAGAAATCGGAGATCAAGTCGGTAGCATAAGCCAAGCCATGAGGGGACCTAGAACACGCCGCCATCATCTTACAACCTTTCAAGTAACCGGCCGACTGGCGGGCCCCCTTTTGAACCAAGATCGGTCCGTTTAAAAGCCAAATATGAAGCTAAACGTCCTGACTGGCCGATCCTCGTTCAAGCGGAGCACAAATGTCCCCACGGATTGGGCGGGCGTATTGAAACCCACGTGCCAGACCTGATCATCACTGCTCCCGAGCCGCGACGCGACCAATTGCAATCCCCTCTGATCATCATCAATATGTGGAATTTACGTACAAATTAAGACAGTCGTGGTCAAGTGCAGCTAGCGAATTTAATGCATTGACGCCCGGCTCGAAACATGGAACGCCACGAAACCGAGAGTGCCCTCCAAAATGGACACGTTCTTACCTTGAGGAAATCCTCGAGCCATCCCGGATAGGCAAATTTTGACCAACACAACGTCTATAGCACAAACGGCCGTAAGGAAACCGATAGCAAACGACAATATATAGTATTCGATGAGATAAACAACATGTGCCCAATAGGGGACCTGCGGTGTGATCGATGAAGCCAACCAGGCGCCCTCGAGGCGCTGACACATCGAAGACAGCATGGTACATATGATAAGTGATCCCATTAGGTGTTGTTAAATGATCCCCAGGAACGAGCAGGTACAGTAAATGATACAGTACAGTACAAGTCCACATTGAGTGGAATAAATATCTAAATAGTCATGCGGAGACGGGTGATTGCCGATCACGTGAAATAGAGGAATTTAACTTAGTATAGACGGCGATTGAGCTGTATGATGGGCATCCAGCTCCCTGAGGACACATGCACGACGCCGGCTAAGATGATATCGTTGCGCGTGATACCGTTGTGCCCAATACGCCACCGGGGGTCACCTTGATGCAGCTCTGAAACTGCCCCCTAAAAGCGATGAATGGTGTTAGCGAACTAGACGAAAAAATAAAATACAGAGACCACTCACACTCATGAACTTGTCGATAGAGCGACCGATGTGCCTCACGAATTTCTCGAATGTAATTGGATTCCGATTGGGCGTCTCATCCCTCGTTTGAAATTGGCGTTTCCATTCATTATAACCTGGCCACTGTCGAGATGATCACATAATTGAATAAAAAGTGTGCACCCAAGACGTCTGCTCACATTAATCCGAACATGAACTGAAGTCCTGCCGCCCACATTCACCTGCTGTACAGAGTCAATGAGCCGTCGAAAGTTTCCGTGGATCACGTCCGAAAGCGACATTCCGATCGTTCCGTCGTCCTGGCGGAGGAAAATGGGCAGTTGCAAGACGGCATCCGTGACATATTTGCGCATGTCCCGGGGAGTCTGAGGGAACCAGGGGACCTGAGGAACGATTGTGCCCCTTGAGAGGTCGGCCCTGTAGTCCAGAACTATCATGAGGTAACCCCGCGACGACATCGCGTTGGCAGGGACGTTAGGGTTATTGATAGGAGCGATGAAGAATGCTGCTGGCCATCCTGGCGCCGAGAAACCCACTTGGAGGGCTCTGGGAGAGGTCTTGAGGACTGAAGAGAAGAATGATCCGTGTGGAGTCCGAATGTAAGCCCGATGTAACCGTGCGTGAACATGTTATCTGCGCCTGTGGCTGGGGGCGCGTAGTGTGCGGTCGGAGGGTAATCCATATCGGGACAGAGGACTAGGTGTAGGTCGAGGTGTACGTGTCTGCCGGGAGTTGTTGGTGAGATCACCAAGGAATGAAATGGGAGCAATTGACAGCAAAGAAACTGGATGCCACGTTCTATTATACTTGGAGGCTACGTTCTAATATATTGGGAAGAGGCGGTGTGAAACGAGTGGAAGGAGGCCAATGAGAATAAGCGTCACAAACAGGGTACGACATCGCCAGCCGTCTGGTAGGGACACCCACCGGAGAATGATACCGGTGAAGAGATGGTGCCCAAAACGAGTCAGCGGCGGAGCATGCCACGCCGCAACGACATATCATATCGCCAGACCAGTGATCGCAGGGGCAGCCAAACGCATTGAGACGGGGCGCTCAAGCGTGATGAAACGCTTCGGTGGAGAGATGGCGAGTAGTAAGCCAGCGGGGTTGTCCCCGACGAGCGGTGCCGAGAGAGTGGCAGTGGAGGAAAAGTAGTGGGAACGTGTCAGGCGGGTTTCTGCGCATTTGGTGGTGCTGTATGATCCATGTAATCGAGGATGCCTGTTGAGGGCGGTTAGGCTGAGCGAGCGGCCGATGATGGAAAGATGAAAGATGACTAGAGCATGGGCGTTTGAGACGGAAGATGGACGCGCGTGCACCTCTCGATCGGGTGATTGTCAAGTAGGCACTCGGCGCATCGGGCGCGTGCACCCACTGCACTGCATTGCGCAAAACCACTCTCCGGATGCCGGAATGACTCTCTTCTACATCTCCATACGTGTTCTCCATCCTCACGCGGATGCAATACCACCACCACCTACGCGCCTCTTTCAATCTCGCCACCTTCAAAAGCTTTCTTGCAATACAGTAGTTGCCATCATTCACAACAGGACGTCCCTGGGACGTCCTCATAACTTACTACACTACTGCAAGGATTTATACAGTACAGTGCAGCACAGCATGCCGAATCAGCTTAATTGACAAATACTGTAGGACCATTTATGCGCCCAGAGCCGAGCTGCCGCGGTTAGGCTTGATATTGTAAAATTTTACGCGTGAGAGTCATGGCCATTGACACTGATGATGGTCGGAGAGACTCGAGGGGTCAGGACACCGAGTCATTTCGCAGCGATTGATCAACGCTGCGAGCGTGCCTGGGCCTACTTGGTGGCCCCGCGCGTTCATTGATCTACTACAGCGCCATGGGCGTTATACCCACCAGATAACCCAAAAAGGCCAAGCGCGTACTCTGACCGCGTCAACTGCGTAACTGCGCTGCTGCGCCGTTCCCTTGTGCTGAAACGCCCGGGACGCTTTCTGTGACCAATGATGCAGGGACCCCCGGTCGTAACATACTAGCTTTCCGATCTCGACGCGATAGGTGGTATCTCAGGGTATGGTATAGTGCGGTAGCCCTGGAGACAAAGTCATACATCGCCTTTGGGTTGATGGTCGTGAGAAATGTGCGCCCGTTGTCGCGTCTCTCTTCTCCGACATTGATCAATCACCGCAAGTTGTCCAGTCCATGCGGAGACCTCGGGGGACAGCTATGTGAGTCTAGAGAGGCTTAGAGCCTCTCGATCTCTGGGTTTAGTCCGTTGTGTACCCCCATCAAGTGTTCTCGAGTTGAGTAGGGACCGAAGAAGTGTCATTTAATCACTGACATCACGAGAAATGAGTGCATGAGTAAGCGCAAGTCATACGCAACATATAAGTACCGTACTTGCTGAGATGAGCTTTTGATTGCACATGAAGCCATGTGCTATTTCATGTACTAACAAAACACCGTACACAGACATTCAAAACATAAATCAGATAACAGTACACCAGAACACAGGTTAACCAAAGCAGTTAATGCCAGTTCTATACAAGGGGTGTCCAAACCTGCGGATAAGGTGTCTCCCCTGCCCACTTGAAGTTCCGCATTGTCAAACCATCATCAGGTGCTGTCCATCCGGTGATGATACCCCAACACGGGAACCTGATGTTCTCTGTTGAAAATGATAGCCGAGCTGCGACGCTAGTGGACCAGAGAGCGAGTGTTCAGCGTCTCGAGTCGAGTAGCATCCGGCTGCTTAGTAGTGCAGTATTAGTAAACACCCATTCCTTCGCGCTCGTGGCACCACTGAATGACGAGGTATCTTTCCTTGAGTATCATGTAATTACTGGATACATGCGGCATTGATCACGACTGGTTCTGATCTGACGCATCTCCCCCGTGGAGGTCTCGGCCACACAGGAACTTCGGAGCCGTACGGTCACGTCGGCCGCCACGTCCATGGCATGTTGAAAGATTTGCAATCACATGGGTGACAGAGTCATGTAGCAAGCCGGCCAGGATCAAGATATGAATACCTTCTTCAATTTTGAAAGTCGCACTCTTCCTGAGTGCGAGGACATTGACTTTCCCTCGTTTTGTGCCGACATCTCTTCCAAAACCTGATGGTTGACAGAAGTGATCAGTAAGGATAACAACAAGAACCAAGGCGGTAAAGGGGGCAAGGTATCCACTCGGAAAGTCGGTCCTCACCTCTCGGGAATAAACATAACCATTAGGGAATGCCATCGGCGCATTATCCTCGTCCATGATTTTGCCGCTCAAGCGACAGACAATAGTCGAATTAACGTGATGGCTGAATGGCACTTCTTCTGCTAGTTTACCAAGCCAGGGATCACAGACAGGACAGTCCCGGTTTTTCATACCATGGTCGTAACATGTCGGGAGTTTCAGTGATGATAAACCACCGTACAGAGCGAGATGCAGTAAGGGCTCAGACGGTAACGTATTGAGGCTAAAAATCGCGAGCCGGAAAGATTGGATGAGGTTTGACCAACGACTCTGGTCGTACAGTCGCTAGGTTGGGAGTAAAGACTCTACAAATTCGTCTTATGATCGCACGCACTTTATATGGGTTACATGTTGTTGTCTGTGGAAACGCGAGTAGAGCAGAGGCCTGTTGGATTTGCATCAAGTGGCCATCTTGCCATGGTATTAAGTGCTTCTTGGAATAGGCGATGGCATCTGTCGTTCTCCGATCGCGAGCTAGTTCGATATATTCTTGAAGACGTAAATCAAACTCGAGCGTGCTCTGTCGCGAGGTCAGAGTCAAAGACGAGTTCAATAAGAGATAAGCACCTTGAGTTTTCGAAGAGCATTCTTGTTTTCGCTGCACCATGCCAGTGCCTCTGTGCAGCTGTGGCTGCTCAGGGCATCCTCTATTCGTCGTATGTCCATAATAAGTCAATGTCGACCAGCTCCTACGCGTTACGATACGATTAGTATCACAACCAGTGAAAAATCAGACGTGTGGGACTTACCTCGATATCTTTCTCCTGAGCGATATGCCGAGCCGTCTTGTCCCGACCACGATGGAGGACCCAATCCACTATCCACCTGTCCAGGCGGGTGTCGACCCATCGGATGTATTCGGGGTCTTTAGAGCTCTGGATATCCTCGATGGTGGCAAGGTGTTTGCATCGCTCGCGCATGACGTCCAACGTGGGTGAGCCTGCAGTCGTTTGCAGATCGGATAACTAATCCCATATGCGACATGAGCGGCCCGAAAGAGTAACAATATACCGACCGACTTTTCGTTTGAGACCTTCGACTCTGCCTATCATGCCCTCAAGAGATTTGATAGCCTCCTGGGGATCTTCGCATGAGCTGTGAGCATTTTTTGCGAGATCATTTGAGATTGTCTGTATGGCGCCAAGTTCACGCTCTATATTCTTCTGGGCGGTACGAAAGACCTTGCGGTAGTTCTCATATGGAACCTGATGGGGGGGTTCAAGGGCAAGAAGATAAGGATACGGATGAGACCAACCCTAGCAAATGGTTGCTCAAAGATCAACAGGCCATCCATGGTGGGTCTGCTCGATGCCATGAACTCGGTGAGAGAGAGGAGCGGGATGCTTACGTGATAGTGACACCTCGCTTTTGACGGTTCGATCTCGTCTCGTCCTCATCGTCATGTCCAATCAATACGCACATCTCTACCAGCAGCAGAGACCCCAGCTCTATGACGGCTATTATCGCCCTCAGCCCCCATCACAGCCCTCACGCCCACAACCGTCCTATCAGCATGCCCAGCCATTACCACCACCAGTCTCCCCCGCTCCTTTGCTTTACCACAGCCCAATTTCAGCCCCGAGTCCTCAATATCCTCAACAATTCCAGGGTGCTCCTCATGTAGTCAATTCCTCCCCATCTACAAGCCCCGTTTCCAGTGGCCTTTCTCGGAGGCCACTCCCTACACCTGGCGCACCTCCATCCCAGTTCACTCCATCTGCTTTCCGTCCCCCTCTGCCTACTCCCGGGCCTACACCAGTGCCCACATCACCACAGCCCAATAGTCGCACACGTCGTGGGTCAAACGTTACCGTCCCCTCGCACCAACCTGCTTCCTCCCTCCCATCCACTTCTCCCACTTCGCCCACGAGTGGCAGGCGGCCTCTTCCTCTTCCCCGCTCAGCTCCAGGTAGTTCCCTAGATACTGCCGCTAGGAGTTCCAGCCCGGCCAAGGATGTTCTCAAGTCTCCTGCTCCACCAGCTGCGTCAACGTCGCTCCCTCTCGATCCAACTGCTTCATCTTCACAGACCAAATTTGTTCCATATTGGAAACGCACTCTTCCCGATCCCTCTTCTGACCGCGCAGCCAGTGCGTCTAGCTCACAGGAAGCTGTCAATCCGGGTCCATCGGGATCTTCGGGCTCCATTGCATCTCCCAATGCTAGCCATCAACTGCGAGATCGCAGCAAAAGCTTCACTACCGGACGGCCTTTACCGCCGTCTCCGCTCGATGGCTCGGTTGGCAAACCTCCCTTCATTCCTTCTACAGTTGGTGTCTTTGGAGATGGTTCTCGGGCACTTCCCAATCCACTTCCTAATCCTCATCCTTTGACCTCCCCCGTGAGTGCAAGCATTCGGCCGCCATCACCCATCAAGCTCGCTACGAGTTCTTCCTCTTTACCCTCTTCGTCCGGGTCATCGGCCCTGTTTTCAAACCGCCCCGTCTCCCCAACGAAGAGTTCCGTGCCGTCTCGTCCGATCTCTCCTGCCTCATCAGACGATGATGGGAAGCCATCCCAGAATGGGAAAGCTCATCAAAACGACCGCGGAACGCCGAGCCCACAATACGGAATTCGCGATTTACCCCCCAAATCACGATCTGTCATTACTCAGAATAGTACAAGGCATACTCGAGCGCCAGCATCCGTTGACTGCGACCCGGCGGATGAGCCGCCTCGTGGTCGTCCTATTCGTTCTTCCACACTTCCCAAACCTCCACCACAGAGTCTGCCGACGCAGTCCAGCCATCGTTTGACGCAGTCAGCGACGGTGAGATCAGCACCCGTCCTTCCCGCAGTAGCAGGACCTTCTCGACTTCCTGTTTCAACACCTACCTCCCCCACGGGATGGCCGAACACCCTTCCTCCCCTTCCACGTGCACCCATAGCCGGTACAGGAGAAAAGCCTACTGTCCACCGTACTCGCAGCTCAGTACAGGAATATGTCAACTTGGATGATGCACCACCCCCTTCTTTGCGGCGCTCTCCTTCTCCATCAGCTGTCTCTTCCCGGACCGTGTCTCGGATAAAGACTCAGTCTATGGCATCAAACCCCCGTAAAGGTTTCACGCACGATGCGCCAATCACTCAACGGCGTAGTGCTGCGTCTGTTCCATCATCACCTGAAAAGATATCAATCAATCTACCACAGATATCCCCGGCCTCTGCACACCAAGGGACTCGCAGTCGCTCTGTCACTCCGGCAAGCATACGCCAACCTTTAGAAGAGCGCCCCCGTGTCCAGCCGCCGCCCGCCGCTCGCCCTCCTCCGTCAGCCTTTTCCCAGAGATTTGTATCTGGGAAGCCACCCCCGTCAGAGCCGCAAGTAACTACCACCAGAGTAACGGTACCACATATATCAACTCCTGGAGGCAGCGGTTGTGATTCCGATGACGGGGGAAATGCCTCAATCTTTGTGTCTGAGCCCGAGCTCCCCCAAATAACCTTTTCTGATCCTACCGCGTCGTCTTTAGACACGGATTATACCGATGCGTCCCCAACAGATGAAATACGTCGTGACCATGGGTACTCGAACAACACCGCCATGCCCGCCACCGGTGGCGGGAGGGTGTTTCCCCCAGCATCATCCGCTCGTCGTGGGGGCGGCCTTGCTTGCGGGGGTTGCGGCGGCCCGATTGTCGGACGCATTGTTAGCGCAATGGGTGTTCGGTGGCACCCAGGCTGCTTCCGGTGTTCTGACTGTGATGATCTTCTTGAGTACGTTAGTTCGTATGAGCGTGATGGCAAACCTTACTGCCACTTTGATTATCACGAGGTGTGTGGTCTTCTAAGAAGTAGGATTCATGATTATTCACCTCCAGTCGGTAAATCTAGCGTTTCGCACCGAGGTGTTATCATTGCAAAACACCTATTGTGGACGAGCGTTTCATCACTCTGGACGACCCTGAGCTAGGGAAACGCACTTATCACGAACAACACTTTTTCTGCTCCGAGTGTGGAGACCCATTTCTCGCTCCCAGTATCGATCGTCAAAATGCCCAGGGCTCGGGCGGTGTCACGTTCAAAGGCGATGGCGAGTTTGAGAACGATGATGTCGGGTTCACTGTTTATCGGGGATACCCATACTGTGAGGCATGCCATGTTAGGCTCGGTCTCCAAAATGCAAGAAGTGCAAGAACATCATTCGGGACGGCATGCAAGCTGTAGAAGCAATCGGTGGGAAATATCACTGGCAGTGCTTCTGCTGTACTGTATGTTTCGTCTTGGATGGCGGTGGTCACTGGTTTTGGCTCACTCTCGGTTTACACAGGGATGCGAGAACCCGTTCGAAGATCCGTCATTTTTCTTGCGCGACAACAAACCCTTCTGTGAGACGTGTTACCGCATCATTCTCAAGAGCGAGATGTGATCCAACAGTAGCAAACCCTTTTGTTTATCTTCATCATCTTATTACGACCTGACGACATTTGCTGTATTGTGTATGCATGTACACCCTCCGAGGGAGCATATTTATTCCCCGTGAAATACGCTGGCTACATGTGAACTAGTCCCACAAATGAATTGTATAGTGCCAAACAGATTATATTGCGACTGCAGGATTGTCATTGAAGTAATTGCCGTGTAGGATGTCAAGGCGTGCATCGGGCCCCAGAAAGCGTTGCAGACGATGTGACCTAGTATCTTGGCAACCTCCCCTTCTCGATATTCTTTCGGTTCTAGCATGTGTGGGTCCGGAACAGGCGGAAGATTCACGAACACGTCACGCGCCTCTCGTACGGCCTGAAGATACGTCTGAAGCGGGACACGCGGGACGAACTGTTTTCCTCTGCCAGGAGGCACTCTATCGTGCCGTACTTGGGATATATTGCAGCGCCCGGTGTGGGCCGATTTTCCGGATGCGAGGGGCGAAGTCCGTTCCGAGAAGGATGGCGAAGTCAACCAAGGCGCGCGCGTCGAGGCGGAGCGCGGACCGCACCTCTGAGCCAGAGATGAGCAGGAGGGCCTTGTCTCTGCTCGTAATGTTGCGGAGGAGGGGTGCACCATAGACGAGAACGTCCTAAGAAGGTGGGGTGTGAGTAAGGCAAAAAGGTTAGGGGAAAAAAAAAAGCTGAGACGCACGGTGTCTTCGCTCGCGACGTAATCCGCACAGCCGTTCAACACGAGAGAGGCGGCGAGGGCCTCCGCTTCGTAAGGGCCTGTGGAATCGATACAGGGCACACCCATTGCTTGTAAGATATTTTTGCTTTCCTTGTATGTGGTTTCGTTGGTGGGTTGTTGCGGCGATGGTAGGATTGGACCATGAAGGTGCTCTTCTCTCGGAGGGATGCGAGGATAGCCGCAGTCGGTGACTCGTCGTTGTCTACAGCCTCGTTAGGATCCGTGAGCTTCTCCCAAAGTTTACCTTCTTCGATGGTCAGCTGGTGCTGGGTCTTGGACATGGCGGCTTGAACTTGAACGTCGGCGGATCCATGGGTCCGGAGGAGACGGGCGAAGGGGGGTGAACTAGAGGAAAGGTCGCTGAAAGCGCGTCTAGTTGGGCTTGCGCAGTAGCGGGCTTTCCAGGTTCTTGCGAAGCGAACACTGTGGGCGTATCTGAGATGACGGTGGTCGGCATCACGTCCAATTTAGCCACACCACGACGGTAGTGCACGTAGAGATTAGCCAGGGACGATGCTAGACTTTGCCATTCTTCACTCTCATAGTAGTCTTCAGGGGGATCCATCTCTGGAGTCGTGACCAGAACATGTCCGCCACCGTATTGATTAACGCTGGGGGACGCCAATAGCTGACTGAAGTGATGAAAATCCGGTTCTTCGGTCCCAGTGCTGTATTGGCTGTCAAATCTAGGAGACGGTGTTCATTTTCACGTGAGGCAACCTGAGATCCGACGCACATCACATCAGTTTCTTCGGGTGTGAATTCATCATTAGCAACAGACAGGCCGTTCTTGTCATAAAGTTCATCGAGGTCCACTTCATCAGGCCAGGCAGTTTCTCTTTGATCCAAACTGGCCTCTACTTCTGAGAAACAGCGCCGGAGGTAATGATCCGTTAATGACGGCTGGTCTGGGTAGTGTTTGGGAACAAAGTGACCGTCCAAACTGGCCATTTGGTTCCTAAACGATGCGGTAAAAGTAGACGTTCGTTTTTGTCAAGAAGACGTAACGCATCCAGTCCTTTGGTCAAGCCAGCAGCCGTTTTAACCTGTCGGATTCTATTTCCCCCCTGAGAACATCTGTACGCCTTACGTGCCGCCGCCGATTTTGCTGCATCGTGTCAACAGGCAAGAGTGACCGTAGAGGGAAACACACACTTCGTTGCTCTTTGCGAGGGTCCGTTCTTCGCCGTCAAATACGCATATTGCTCTAATACCATGTTCCCTGAGTTCATGGACGAGACGATACCACCCCAAGATGTGCCTGTATTGGTGAGGCATGGGTGCAAAGTGGAACCGTTGTGTGACAAGAGTTCCATCGCTGAGAAAGAACTGGTGAGAGGGGGGCGAATGAGCAGGAACGCGGTCTGCCATTACATTACTAGAGTCTTATTGGAGAGAAATTTAAGACGATTGGGTAGATGTGTAATCACCTGCGGGCTTCTTGGGTGAGACGCACGGTAAGAGGGTTAGCGTAGCAATACGCACCAGGTTTTGTACAAGAAAGGCGTGAGACCCAAAACGCCCATACAACGATTGGACTAGAGCAAGTGCGACTGGCCTGTTACGGTAATTGACCACGTTACCCGACTGTCAATCCGACCTTTCTTGATACACAAACTTGACACTCGGGAGCAAGCCCAATCTCTGTACGTTGCCCGCCTTTTAATCTCAAAGGGCCACCACCTCACGAGGTTTCGTCATCACTAGTTCGCTTGCCCGCCTTCAACTACTTTTTTTTCAATTACGCCTTCCGCCCGCCTAATCCGCCATGTCTGTGATGCTCACAAAGTTCGAATCCAAGAGCAACCGCGTGAAGGGTGTGTCCAAGGAGTCACAAAAAATACTTGCAAACCTGTTCACTCTCTCCTAGGCCTCGCTTTTCATCCTTCCCAACCGCTGCTCGCGGCCTCCTTACACAATGGCAGCGTGCAGCTGTGGAACTACCGCATGGGTGTTTTGGTGGACCGATTCGAAGAACACGAGGTGACTTCCTGTGCTTCGTCGTGGCATTTAGACGCTGACTTCTATGAAGGACCGGTTCGCGCTGTTGCCATCCATCCCAGTAGACCACTATTAGTGACCGGGGGCGACGACTATAAGATCAAGGTCTGGGGTGAGTTAATGCGCCTTCTATCTGGACCCCGTATTTATTGTCCCCAGACCTTCGGCCGCAAAATAGAAAATGCCTCTTTACTCTTCATGGTCATCTGGATTACGTGCGGACTGTCCAATTTCATCATGAAATGCCTTGGATCGTGCGTACTGGCCCAAGTCTCTTCATCGACTGCACTTAATATTCCACTTAAACTCCTAGATATCCTGTTCAGACGACCAGACGATTCGTATATGGAACAGCACGTCCCGCAACTGCATAGCCATTCTTACTGGCCACTCTCACTATGTAATGTCAGCCCTCTTCCATCCTAAGGATGACCTTGTCGTCTCCGCATCTATGGACCAGACCGTCCGGGTATGGGATATCTCTGGTTTGCGCAAAAGTACACCCAATTCAGCCCCGGCACCTTCGACACATTCGACAACTTCTCAACGGTCAAGTATGTTCTGGAGGGTCATGACGCGGTGTCAATTATGCTGTCTTCCACCCAACCCTTCCCCTCATCATTTCTGCTGCGGATGACCGGCAAATTAAATGTGGAGGATGAGTGACCTGAAGGCGTGGGAGGTCGACGCCTGCCGTGGTCACTTCAACAATGTCTCCAGCGCTGTCTTCCACCCCAAACACGAATTGATCGTATCTTGCGGAGAAGATAAAACAGTTCGAGTCTGGGATCTCGCGAAGCGATCTGCCGTACAAACCTTCCGCAGGGAGCATGATCGCTTCTGGGTCTTAGCATCGCATCCCGAGCTTAACCTCTTCGCAGCGGGTGCGTGCCTGCTACAACCCTAAACGCTATTTAACATCCACTTACAAATAGGTCACGACAACGGTCTCATTGTCTTCAAGCTGGAGCGTGAACGCCCCGCTTTTGCTCTTCACGGAGACACGGTGTACTACGTCCGGGACAAATACGTGCGGTCACATGACATCAATACGGGTTCGGACATAGGTCTTCTCAGCGTGCGCAAGTTTGGCAGCCATATGTGCCCCCAAGGACACTTAGTTACAACCCGGCGGAACGTGCTGTCTTGTTGACCATCTCGTCTGACAATGGGCTGTATGAACTCAGCAACCTTCCTAAGGATATTTCTGGAGAGTTGAAAGACTCCTCGCTGGATGGGAAACGAGGCTTGGGGCAGAGCGCCATATTTGTTGCCCGCAATAGGTTTGCTATTCTTAACAAGACAACGCAGGTATGCTGGCGGCATGCTTGTAGGCCTATTTGATTAATTTTGTTCCCGGTTAGCTCGTCGAGGTCTGCGATTTGACCGGCGCTGTTGTCAAGAGCATAAAACCGCCTGTTCAGACGAACGAGATTTTCTACGGCGGCACCGCCAGCCTTATCCTCAGCTCCACAAGTTCTGTTGTTCTTTACGACATCCACAACAAAAGACCATCGCTGAGCTCAATACTCCCCCGGTGAAATATATCGTGTGGAGTCAAGATGGGTCCCAAGTAGCTCTTTTAAGTAAGCACAGTAAGTGTCCCGTTTATCTTATTCGATGTAGAATAGAATTTCACTGCCCTTATGCTCAGCCATCACAATTGCCAACAAGATTTTCTCCCAGAGTACGCTGATCCATGAAACCATTCGTATCAAGTCTGGCGCATGGGACGACTCTGGCGTATTCGTTTACTCGACCCTTAATCATGTCAAATACTGTCTTCCTCAGGGGTCAGTTTTCTATTTCTATTACATCACACCTCCTTTTACCTTCATAACTACAGCGACCACGGGGTCATTTGCACCCTTGACAACCCAGTCTACCTGACTCGTGTCAAGGGCAAGGTTGTGCATTGCTTAGACCGCTCTGCTCGACCTCGTACCATCACCATTGACCCCACAGAATATCGATTCAAGCTTGCGCTCATCCGTGACAATTATGACGAAGTCCTGTATCTCATTCGTACTTCGAGTTTACTGGGCCAGAGTATTATCGCCTATTGCAACAGAAGGGTTTCCCCGAGGTACGCAGTTCTAGGACACTCTAAACGGGCGTTACCAACCTCCCCCCGATAGATTGCACTTCATTTCGTCGAGGATAAAATACTCGTTTCGACCTAGCTATCGAGTGCGGCAATCTTGATGTCGCTCTTGAGACTGCAAAAGTTATCGATCGTGCGAATGTTGGAACCGTCTGGCTCAGCAAGCCCTGAAACAAGGGAACCATAAGGCACGTAGCCTTCTCGCGTTATCGCAGGTTTGTTCTGAACGTCATACCAGATTGTTGAGAAAGCCTATCAGCAAACCAAAAACTTCGATCGCCTCTCGTTCCTATACCTGGCAACCGGAAGCACCGATAAGCTGGTCAAAATGCAAAAGATTGCAGAGGCGCGTGGTGACCCAATGTCTCGTTTCCACAATGCACTATACGTGGGGGATGTGCATAGTCGTATCGCCGTATTGCGCGAAGTTGGCCTTCGTATGTACTTTCTGCTCTCTCCCGGAGTGCTACAGGATTATTGATTCGTTACCCTAGACCCTCTCGCTTATTTGACAGCCAAGACGAATGGCTTTGAGGACATTGCCCTCGAAATTCTGGAGGCTGCTGGGTTGACCGAGTCAGATGTTGACGACATTCCGGATTTCGGTCAGGCGAATATGAAGACCCCATCAGTTGTTACTCCAACCACGAACCTTGTGTGGCCAACTGTTCCGGGCGGCGAGAGTTTCTTCGACCGCGCTCTTGTTAATGGGAACCTGGAGACCGGTGTTGAGCCTCACGCCAATGGTGATGCCGGTGCTGCATCTGTGGCTCTTGATGACTGGGCGAAGGATGAGGAGCCAGATCTGGTAGCTGATGAAGACGGGTGGGATCTCGATGCGGACGGGGATATCCGCGCGGACGAGGACGAAGAGGCTGAATATGTCGACGCCGAAGAGGTCGAGGAGCTGGGACCTGGCGCTGCGCCGGGTGTGGACGAGACTGAAGTTTGGACACGCAACTCGCCATTTGCTGGTGATCACGTCTCCGCCGGATCTTTCGAAACAGCCATGCAGGTTCGTTTAATTGGTGCCCACTGAGTACCACAATACATATGTTAACACCTCGCCCTACAGCTGCTCAACCGCCAATTCGGAGTAGTCGATTTTACTTCTCTTAAACCGCTTTTCGTGTCAATATTCCGGTCGTCACACACTTATTTGTCACCGCTGGCATCGCTTCCCCCACTGCAACTACATCTTCGTCGCGACCCGGCAGAATCATCCCTTTCTCGAGTATTACCTACGGCAGTGCAGAACCTTCGTCAAGTTCGCGCAGAGTTGGGGGATGGTCTCCGCGCAGTGTCGGGCGCGAAACTTCCCGAGGCGCAAGCGACGTTCCGCTCCGTCTTACAGTCGCTCCTCTTCGTGGCAGTTTCATCGGATGAAGAAGGCAAGGAGGTAAAGCCTCACCCTCCATTGTGAATGCTGGCATATACTAACTTGTTAAAGTGGCGTAGTACAGTGACCACCACTCGTGAATATTTACTCGGTGTATCGATTGAGCTCGAGCGCCGCCGTGTTGCACAAGAAGAGCCGGATAACGTCAGGAGGAGTCTTGAGCTCGCGGCGTATTTTACGCATTGCCAACTTCAGCCCCTACATCTACAAATTGCCTTGCGCAGTGCCATCCAGGTCTTCACGAAAGCAGGCAATGCAGGGACGGCTGCAAAGTTTGCGCGGAAGTTGCTTGACCTCAATCCAGACCCCAAAATTGTCTCACTAGTAAGTGACCTCTGATTGACATGTAGGATGTTGCTAATTAGCAATAGGCAAGACAAAGGATTGCCGCTGGAGACCGCAATCCACGAGATGCGGTAGAGATCTCGTATGATGAATTCACTGAGTTCGAGATCTGTGCGGCCAGCTACACTCCTATCTACAAAGGCTCGCCGAGCGTGCGCTGTCCATACACAGACGCGGCATTCCTTCCGGAGTTCAAGGGAACCCTCGATCCGCTGACCCGCTTGACAGAGATAGGTGCTGTTGCCTCGGGGTTACCAGCGCCGCGGTAGTTGCAGCTGAGGGATGTTTTCCTTATACATAAAAATGTTCTCTTCGGTGTCCTTTAATTTTGAGATTTGCGCGTGACCCACGACAGGAAATCACGAGACCGAAACACGTCTGAAGCCATAAATTTGCACAAAAGGCTAAAATCGTGTTGCAATCATGTCTTCCGACACTCAATCACCCCGTCCTTTGTCTCCTGGGAATGACTCTATCCAATCTATATCACCAAGTCCGGTGGTCTCTACTGCAATCGCATCGGGAACATTTCCCGATGCTACCAAATCTCGGACACGTTCAGTTGCTGCTATCCTGCGAGATGCTTCTACCCCCCTCGATCGAAACACTTGCATTATTGCTCCCTTTGACGACGAGGTCCGACGTGACGCGGAGTTTTATCAAAGTTAGTTCGGCGCATGTATGCGCTTATATGCACGGATCCTCGCCGTGCTCCACCTGATCGACCGCGATACTGAACAGATGGTTTCAGATCTAAAGGATAAACAAATTGAGATCATTGCCCTGATGAATAGTTGGGTATTCTCGCGCCTCATTGCCGAGAACGAGAGAGCAGGAGAGTCGCTGTCCCGCGAGATGGATACCGTCGCAGAGGCGGAGAGGGAGCAAGGCATGTCCCCTCCAGCGTCGTGTTCCTGCTCCTTTCTGTGTCTTCCTGCATTGCAAGCTCTTCCCTCAAGAGTCTCACGCATCTTTCTCTCTAAATTTCGTGCTTACCTATTCATGGGTTTTGGCACTTGCCCTAGGAACTCGCGCTGATAACTTCTTTTCCTTGACCGGTGTGGCAGAACGAATGCGCATACAGCTGGAGAACTGCGTCTCCAACATCAGAGCTGCTCTCGCGGCTCTGAGTAGGGCGGTGATGTAAAATGTGTAACATAATGAGACCCAAATCGGGCTATACCGTGTATAGAAATTCTATAGTTCAGTGACCATAACACTCGACTTGCCACATTCGATAATCTGTTCGTGCTCATATTCCCTCTCCCCATTCCCCAATACCTGCGCCTGCGCCAGCGACGACATGGGGGTCAATTCCCACCACTGTTCCTTCGTTCTCTTGGCTGAGTTCGATATTGATCGCGGTGCCCAACTCACGTACCAGTTTCCACAACCGCTAGGAACGGATGAAGGGTGCGTCGTCATGTTAATAATGCGCCCCCGGGTCATTGCTTAACCCTCTGGGACCTGACAAGACTTTTGGCAAACTTGATGTTGCCTGACGGCGCCGAGAAGCACCTCGAAGACTGGACCATTTTCTTCTTGAACCAGACACCTTTCAACATGATCCAGCCGGTACTGGCCTTGGAGACGCCAGACAGTCCGGGGAAGGAGGACAATTCGGAGTTGCTTTACGTACTCAATCTAGTACGAACGAAGCATGACAAGACCGTTCGAAGGTGAGAGACATTACCATCAAGAAGCTTGATACTGACACAAACACACTGTTCGCAAGGGGTGCTGTGGTGAAGGCTATGGCAATATGTACTCCACATCCTTTTATCCAAATATTTAAGGTGCGCCATTGCAGTACCTGCCAACTGAGCCGGACGGTGGCCGATATATCGCATCACTAGCCCGTGCTTCTTCTAGCTCTCGACGACTATTTCTCGTCACCATCCCAAGATTGCTTGGCGCGCCTATTTGATGCCATCAACTCCATGGATCTGTCCGCTGCACCGATCTTGACGCGTCCGGAAAAGATGATCATGCGCAACTCGGAGCGTAAGGATGTCTTTATTGAAAAGTTCACCTCGCCGCGCGCTTTTGAGACGTCCCAGCACCTCAAAGGACGAGGGAATCACGTGCCAAAGAACTCCATTGGATCAAATTCCAGCTTCGATGAGGGCATAATGATGCGAACCAAGGACAGCACTGACGGGGGAGGTCGTGCGAGCTCAGATACGAGCACCCGGGTTCCGTCCGTCTCTCAACAAAGTGGAACCCAACATTCCCCATCCGAGGCATCGTCGTTCACCTTGGGGGGCAGCGCTGTCTGGGTGGGCGAAGAAGGCAGCTTGGCCGAACACGGTTCTTCTAATGGAGTCGCCTCCAGTCACGGAAGCCACGGGAGTTCGTCGATAGCCACCAAGGGTGGCCGAAGGTCTACAGACGCCTCGTCAAGTTCCTCCATGGCCCACACCCGCGACCGCCAATAAACGCGGGGACGTCAGACCCCCGCCTGGGGACAAAAGACACGCACTACTACCACACGACGATCGACTACAAGAGCCACCAGCTGCCGATAAAGATGCCCTTGTTTACGTTTCCCCAGGAAGTTGGTGACGTGAGTGTCCATTATCGCTAACACAGCACTGCTATATGACAAGAACTGACTCACACAACACAGTACTCCCTCATTCAGCTCATTCAAACCTTCTCCACCGCCACCATAACTGGACCCTTGCACCCTCACCTTCATTCAAATGGGAGCCTCACCCACCCAATTATCTTGCTGTTTAATGCGCTTGTAACTGGTAAACGTATCATCTTCCTTGGACATAATCGACCCGCAGGCCAAGTATCCAGTTACGTGCTGTCTGCATGTGCTCTGGGATCTGGCTGTGGCATTATACTCCGCGGCTTCATCGAACGGGCCTTTCCTTATGCAAACCTCACAAATCGAGATGAATGGGAATCAGTGTAAGGGTCTAACACTGCGACGTAACTGGTCTAAACTAATTTGGTCTAACTTGACTGACTACTACTAGTCCTGCGTTCATCGCTGGCGTAACCAATCCTATTTTTGAGTCATCCGGGACGTGGGATTTGCTGTGTGACGTGACTGGAGGCCGTATGATTGTATCGAAGGACATTCACTCATCGCATCCTCCTTCTGGAACTCAAGCAGGACCACCGTCAATCCTTACACGCTCTGGGACGCTCAAAGCCGAATCGTCGATCGGCAGCGAAGACGAGCTTGGCCGTCTTCCCGGGCGAGAAAAGGAAACGCAAAAAAGTGACTTTACCGCAAAGGCTGACAATGCCGATAATATCTTCATTGAGGATGTAAGTGTACAGGATCGCCAATGGAAGCCTATCCATATTTACTGTGCCTTCTCGTCTCCATTTTTTAGATTATTTCAGCCATCAACTTCCATTTCGGCGAAACTTTGGTTAGAGCCCGCTTTGTAGAATATCTGTGGCGTTTTGTCCGATTGGCATCGCGATATGAGGAGGACATCCTAGGAGCAACAACCATAGGCTTTCCTGGGGTGCTTTTTAGCGAAGGTCCTGGTGATAATTCTCAGTTGGGTAGTGGGATTGTCTTTCTGGACGATGTCGCTGGCTCTAGGGAAGTAACAACGAATGCGAGTCGGATCGAGGGCTGGCGTCGAACTCCGATGCATCGCATGTTTCAAGAGGTGACGTACTATCACTAAAATGTTTAAGCGGGGATTTTCTCATGACGGGCCCCGTGTAACAGGATTTCAAGCGAGTCCGTGCGACCAGCGCAATCCGAGGATTTGATATTCACCATCAATTATGGAGACTGCGGAATGTAAAGCACTTGCAGGACGCAGAAGTAGAATTAATCATGCGGACCCTGGTAAATGCCGTACAAACATACGACCAAGTGGTGGAGGTGTGTAGTTACTGCGCATCAGTTGATCCTGTTCTCAACAATTCCCTTGACCCATGGACCGCAGCTCCTCTCACTGATCCCTCCGTACACCGGTGGTCTCCTTCCCTTAAGCTTCGGGCTGTTTCACCAGCAGGAAGTCGTGCGCGACCTAACCGTCGATCTTTTCACACAATTACGCATGTTTCCCGTGAGTTCGTCGATCATACAGTCCGTTTTTTTCGGCGCAGTTTTAATCTCGATGAATGCGTGTATGCAGGTCGGTGTGCAGTTTTTACAGGCGCTGAATCATTTTCAACGTTACGCCTACGTTCGACAAGCTCATGCGCGCGAGTCGCGAGGCAGCAACGTGGTGCGCGACCCCTCTGGCGTCAGCCTGCTTGCACCGACTGGCTTCTCGAGGACCCCGTCGCACAGGAGCGAACTCAACTTGAGTGCAGGGTGATGAAGTATAGCACACAACATGTATTCATTCGTGTATCGATATGCCATTTCTACCCAAGATTAATGGGCTGTTGCGTGATTAGTCATCACCCAGTCAAATCCAGTCACGACATTTTTTACTATTTTAACGCATTGAGTCGACATACACCCTTTCGCTCTAGACTACCTCGTGGGATCGTGGTGCACTACTTGGCCAACCAGGCGGATGTCCAAGGACGAAGAAACACGTTTTGGCTGTGCGATAATTTCAAGTGACTTGTGCGGCGCAGGCTAGCAGCGGAAGGCTTGCGGAAGGTGCTGTACACTGCAGTGCACTTACAAGTGCGACAGCTGGTGCATAAAAGGCACCGAATCAAGAAGAGTCGAGTATAAGGTCCTTGAGAAACGTTCAAGTTGCCGAGCAACAAAGGCCTTGAAGCTATCCTTGGAGACGCGCAACACACGCCCAGAAAAGGTTCCAAGCCAACATACAAAGAAAGGATGCCTATTCTGGCGTTATTCGCTCCAGAGCCATATGGACGAGGAGACTGACAAAGTACTTCATACCTCCAGAAGGTGGATTTTTGGAGGCTTTCCGGATTGGGCAAGGCAGTGCCATGAACAGTACAGCATTGAACATTCATACTGAGCTGTACAGCATTCCTCTTTGCTTCGTCTCTCAGAGAACAGGGCGACCGGATACAGTCTGATGAGTCGGGCAGTGAACGTATGGAATAGCAGTTCAAGCCCTGTGGGCACTGCCAAAGCTCCAAATTTAAATAACCGCATCCTAACGCAGCACCATCAAAGGATCCGAGTCGTCTCCAGGACGTTGGTGTCAATTTTAGGGTAAAGAAGTGCCCATGGAGTAATGGAGTAACGACCTGCGCCCGAAAATGTAACACCGTTACACCATGCTGTTACTAGGACACCACCATAGAGGCTGTCAGGGATACTGTGATGGCCGCGCGCCGCCGAGTTGCCAACCAGACTTGAACCAGTGCACCTTGAGAGTAATGGGCACTGGAAGGCGGCAAGAGGGTGAAGTGCCCAAGGGGATGGAGTGAGGACGCCGCCCGGGATGGGGGTGGAACGATGGCACTTATATACCTCGAGAAATGAGAGATCCCGTGCCAGTTAAACCAAAGAACACAGCTGGAGGCATAGTATTGCAAGCTGTGTATGTGAACGCCACAGCGCCCGGCAATATGGCATTTGGAGTGCCTCGCGGGGCCATCATATGCCACCATGAGCCAGTAATAGCATTCCGTCCTTGTTCCGTACCCCAGAGTGGAGCATGGAACCAAAGGATGCCCGATCTTGAAGCTTGAAATGCCCGGCTCCGGCATGTCAAGTAGCCTCAGTTTTAGCTTGGAATCAGTCCAGTACGTAGTGCCTGTGTCGTTAGGTAGAACCTGTTACTGTACTTACACGGCACTTACCGTACGCATTTGAAAGGAATGAAAGCAAGTGGCACACGACCTGATTATGTACTCATACCGGAGGCCGGTCAGTAGGTCATCATTGTACACACCTAGATAATGTAGTCTTCGAGGCGACAGCTCTGCGTGCCGGGGGTGGGTACAAAGTATCCTGTCAGCTGTGGATGTTAGAGAAAAAAAATTTGAAAAAACTTATGTCGTAAGCCTGAAGAATGGTACCACTTGCCTTGGGTAGTTCTCAAACGCGGAAGACCAAGGCAGGTTGGTACCTGAGTTGTCACAATAAGTAGACACAGCACACACTCAGACACAGACACATCGCAACGTACAATTACTAGCAGACAGCATAACAGACGATACGTTTCTAAACCATTACATCCACCGTGGAGGGGCCCTTTGAATCTAAGGAAGAAATCTGAACTGAATCCAACGCCGGCAACGGAGTCTCCACGTAAGGCTTTTCCTTTGGATGAAGCGCGACCCATACACCGACGCATACTAAAACGAGCACGACCGCTACAGAAATTATGGTTGGAAGTAAAACCCTCAGAGGAAGGTCGCAAAAAGTCATCCAAAAACCCTGAATTGCAAAAGGAAGAACGCATACACGAACGACGCCAGCGGCAGGCTGTGTACGATCGCAGTGGGTTCGAAACCATAGCTTGTATTGCGGGTATCCAAATACGCAGCCTTACCAAACCGTGGGAGTCAATTTCAATGTTTGGGATGGAGATGGCGGTGTGCTCACCCCTGTGGAACCGCTGGTATCGACAAGCTTACGTGTTCTTGGTAAAGAACAAGTGTGATGCAGAAGCCCAGCGTACAGATTAAAATTGAAGTATTGTTTAATGCGGTGCAATAAGAAAACGGCAAAATAAGAATATTGGCACTGTAAAATATGCCAAAGATCAGTTCAGTAATTGCATTTGAGGTGCGGAAGAAGCTTGCATACATTGTCAATGCGAAAATCTAAGAAAGGTGTATGAGTTTATATACTAGCGCAATAACGTAGCGTTCGCTTACCCATGTCATCTTCTGCAACAAGTCATCGACTCTTTCGGATACATGCTTGCGCCAAGCAGAACTATAAACAAGATCGTCCACCCAAAGATTCTTCAGACGTTCTCTATGCTCTATGGGAAGGTCGAATAAAACTTTGGATATGGCCCTCAAGATCAAGCTACGCTTTCCAGCTGGCGCCTCCACGACAGAATGTATGGAAGACAAGCGACAGTGATCTTCTCCGAAATGAGTGAAAAAGCGGTGATTGGCTACAAAAAGGGTCGTAAGGCGGTTCAGGATTCGTAGACGTATTCTGCTTACCGACGACCACCCATAGCCTAGCTACGTATGACGTGATGTAAGGGTTGGACCCGTGCTCTGTAACCAATCATTAGATATGGATCGCACAGGACGTGCTTAGCGGAACACACCTTTACCCCATTGAAGGAGATTGATAAACTTCTCGCACTCATCGGCAGTGTATGGGAAGGTGGGAATATCGGATGTGAGAGCGTCTGCACGGGCATTCAAAAAAATGATATGGAGTTCGTTCAAGGCAGTCATGGAATATTGAGATGCGGTGGCAGGGAACATCTCGACATGGGTCCAATAGTTTTCCTCCAACGCGTATTCTAACCAACGCAATTTAATCCACTTGATGAGGTGAACACGGGATAAGACTCACGAAGATGACGCCCTGAGTAAGAATCCGGGAGTCCAAGCGTGTTTGTATCCGCTGAGTGCACCCAAAAAATGGTCCGGTGCGCGTGATCAGCGAACCAATAACTGCAGTTTCCCATATCCTCGTCAATTTCGAGGAATAAATCCGTGGTCGCCGGGAGGTGGACATCCTCCTTGGCGGCAACTGTCCGGATCATTGCGATGCACCCTTCCAGTTGCTCCGCAACTCTAGGATCTGTAACATAAGCCTCTGTGACGACCGAAACCCCATCTCCCGTGTCGTAGTGGGCATAGCGTTTGCCCTCCGGGTGAACATGAACTGTCCATCGTTGGGATCGATAGGATGGCCTTTGGTTAGAATGAGTACTACTGACGGCCACGTGCAGTGTGATAGAGAAGAGGCGTACGCTGAACTGAAATGGGCTCCCAGTGAAATAACGGTCGGAGTGAGTTTCACTCTGGGGCTGTGGTGAGGGCAGTGCTGGCTAGGGGAAACAATCTTAGCCTACCGGGCGTCACCTTGATACCTCGCATCCCTGACGAAAGTGGGGAGGATGGGAAGCAAGTTAAATCTGTTCGAGTTGTCGTTCTTGTAAACAACGCATTCACTACTCATGGTATGGACGAGAGTTGTGTTTTACAGAAGAGAATGTGAAGTGGGAGTAGAACTGGGAGTTATTCCATTGGCACCGCCGAGAGACTGCCATTTATATCTTTATACATGCGGTGTAGCAGGCACGCGAAGGCACTGCCTGTACTGTACAATACTGTATGTGTCTAGTAAGTGCCACAAGCCAGAGCTTCACATGCCACACATCTAGATACATTGTGACGACCTCGACTCTGATCAAATGAAGAGCACACTATTCGAAAAAACTCTCTCCTTGTCCATATGTCTTTGAGGTCATGGACTGAAAGACCGACGTGACTCAAGCGGCTATACCCGGGTTGGGATAGGCGTGGTAATACAACTGTAATACACCGCACTCCGCACCGCGTTGTATCCGCAAGTAATTGGTCAACGTGTCCACCGTTTCCCCGATCATGTCCTCGTGAGAACAGCTGCACTGGCGTTATCCTGTGCTTTCGTCCGCACCGTCGGATAACCCCAACCGTCCCGTACGTTGCAGGCGCTATTCTATACAGTACTGCTCACTGCTCAGTGTCTTCCCTGCTCAGGAAGCGGGGTGTTTGCCCTAGTACGTCTCTCACGCTGACCAATTTGGACTTAAGTGTGATGAAGGCCCCGCCGTTCCGCCTCAGGCCTCAAGGCCCGTCGTCCAAGCCCGCGACTGGCAGGCCAACTGACACATCCAAAACAATAACTGTAAGGTATGACTCCAGGCCAAAATTTGCCCATATAGTTGAAGCAGATTTTAAGTTGAGCGATGTGTGAAAGCGAGCTGAATTCCACAGCAGTGCCCGATTATGCATTATGACCTATTTGTCTGTGCAATGTGGAGGATATCGAAGTTGACACGTTCATATGTGGCTGTTGTGAGATTCTCTGTGGATGTGGATGTGGGAAGCTCGTAAATTGGTGCATTTACCCTATTGGAGCGAGCCAGATACCTGTTTGTTGCTAGCCAATGTACCGTTTTCACTGCGGGGTGAAGCCGGTGAAGCCTTTTCGGAATTTTGCGTCCGGTCGGAAATTTTGTTTGCCTGAAATTTGTACCTCCGGGACCCGGCCCGGGAGAAAGTCTATTTTCGGAGCTTCAAGTTCTTTCACACAGCCCAGCCGGTAAGAGGTATCCGTCAGACTTGACAACAAACGCCGACCAGCGCTGATTTTCTCATAAACGAATTGCAGTACAGGCGGGCGATTACATGTCGCAAAATTTGCCTTATTAGAGGGTCAGGTCGTCTACCATGATAAAACGCTGGGCCAGCGGTCTGGGGCTGTGACCCGTTCAACGTGATGACAACAGTACAGTTGCAGCCCGAGCTCGGGCCCTGATCAACGCGGACAGGGCAACACGGTATTGAGTATTGAGTGCCCGGTGTGTGAAAACGGTCCTCGATTCACGCCCCCACCCTTTATGCTTAATGCGTTGAAAAGCCTGAACGTCCGTGTCAAAGCTACAGGGCCAGAACAAAAACCACCGCCACAGGGAACAGGTACCTCAATGTCGCGTCCAACTCGGAGTACCTCCGCAGTTGCACTGGGCCCGGGTACGATGATACCGCCGAAATCTCCGAGGCATTGGTGGTTGTGGTAGTGTAGTTGTATAGGACAAGGACTGTGTTTGTATTTCGTGAATGGACGTCTCCTATAAGGTATCCTACAGTATGTATGACACACGTCACTACGAGACAGTCTCCAGGCGCAGCGCATGAATCTGCGTAGGGTGCTCCAAGCTCAATACAGTATGGGCGTCGCGTTACAAGAATACAAATTCCACAAATCCTACATCGAAACAGCCATACTGCTATGGCGCGCCACCTTGATGGCTGATCGCTGGCTGAGCACGCCCGGTCAACAGCCTACGTAGTCAGAATGCGCTACAAACAGAGGTAAGCAAGGTTACCACAACTGTTCGAGTCGTACCAGTATGGCAATCACTGAGGCCAGAACAATACTAGCATATTCCTTGTAGTCTGCCTGACATGCCTGACAGCCAATGCTGAGTGCCCTTGCCCTCGTGCCATAAACTGGGGCTTCAGTTGGCCCAAACCCAGTGAAACATTCATAGCTTTCCGGGTGCTGGCAGTGGGCGACCAGTGCCAGTGCCACTGTGCCACACTATCAGTCTGCGATCGGGGGACGTTTTACAGTAAAACAGGGCTATACTGCATACAAGTTTGGCCCAATACCTAACTTGCTATCCATACAGAACAGCCAGAGATGATTCTTGAGCACGGAATTCCATGCAAGAAAACGATTGTCATGTTGCAGTGTTAGCGCGAGGCCACAATTGGTATCTCCGAACCTCGGACGCGGAAGTCCGCATTCCGATTTCCGAGAAAAGAAACACATGCTATACTCATGCTATACCTCGTGCTATACCACCCTTTATTCGCCCATTGCTGATATGTCCGCAGACTCCGCACATATAAGTACTACGATACTCTCCGTCTTGATTCCAGAGACTGAGGTTAATTAACCTAGTAGGCTGGTTACTAGTACTCGCTCAAACGCGCTGTAACAATTATCTGGTACGCGTTTAGACGCGCTACACTCAGCTCTACATGCCCCTAGTCTGGATTGAGAGTTACGGAGTATTTTCGGGGCAATTCACACATGACGGCGTGCCTGCTCCGCGAATTCCGAAGGCTTTCCGACCCAACCGCCGTGGACGGCCGCGGCATCACGCGATCTGGTCAGGCGCGGCGTCTACGCCCATCACCTGTTTTCGTCTGGCTCATTGGCCCCTTTGGTGGGCGTATTTCTCACGAAACGCACCAGCCGCATAGAAGTCCTACCAAGTCTGGCACGAAAGTCCAATCGATCCTTCGTCTATTGGCAGATAGGAATGACATGAGGCGGCGTACTGTATGCTCATGTAACGCCCTCACCGCGTGACGGATCATATTTAATGCCACAGCTCGGCGACGCAAAGCCTAGGCAATCGACACAGGTTCTGCGCCTCCAAGTTTCCCACTTGGAACCACTCAATCTAACATGCAATCCACCACTACAGCTGGACAGGGAAAGGGAAAGTAGGTAGTCCATCTCCTAAAATGTGTTATCGTTATCTGACAGCCGATCCCCCGGTAGGGATAAGGGTAAAGGAGACGGCGCTGGCGTTAACTATGGGTGGGGAAAGTTCTGTTGGACGGTGATGTTAATTGCTCATCTAGCTCATTTGATTCTGGGGTTGTGTAGGACTGGCGTTGGCACCAGTGCCGCCGCCAAGGACAACACCAAACCCAAGGCACACGGAGGCACTGGTAGTAGCTCGATTGGCGGGGACAGCTCAGCGATCGCTGCTGCGTAAGCCGTTTTTTGGGTTCCACCCTCGAATACAACGTTGACAATTTGCCTCCGCTGGATGTTCTGAAATACATCTAGCTTGGAAGATGAGATAACGGGCCGATACCTATCACGGGGGCCGCCGAACAATGCCCCCGCCTCAGGCCGGAAGAGACAAGGGGGTCTGCAGTTGGGACAATCAGCGGTGGCAAGCCTGAACTCAAATGCATCAAACGGGCGTCCCCCTGCGATGATAGGGAATGCGTCTCCCGGCGGGCGTCCCGCTGCGACGACGGCGAATCAACCAACCACGGCAGCGGGTAAGAAAAAACGTCCCACATAGGGCTCCACGAAACCTCCTGAGAGGTGGTGTCACGCTGCAGGGCAATTTTGTCTTGTTTTGCCTGGCTTATGAAATATTTTTTTAAAGGAGTGTAGCGTTTCATCTGTAGCATCGCCGCACTTCATAACTGAAACTGAAGCTTTGAGAATATATCACGTCGTACAGTAATTAATATCTCACAGGCGTTAAATGAACGGATAAAGCATTACACCCCCGACCCGACTGTGGCGGCCAACAATCTGGATGCCACCTTGAATAGTAACATCTGAGAATGCTGTATAAAATCTGCCGAGTTGCGTGAGGCACCTGCTGTGCGCTGAAAGACAACGAGGCTGTTTTACCAGACTTCTCCAGCGATGCTGGATTCCAATGCCTGGTAATATCACGTAAATGCAAAGAGGACTACAACCGCAATCACCAACATCGCCATGAAGGAGATACACGTCGAGGTGTTTAATATGGTAAAGAGCAACTCAAAAAGGTAGCCTATAGCAAACGGCTCGTCTGTTATTTGTGGTGGATTAGTAGTGGAAGAACTTCTTCGACTACTAATCCACTACTCGAAGTTGGGAGCGATTTTATCAAAATGGATTCTGAACATCTACTGCCACACCTGCCAAAGACTATCAGCGGCTGGTGTATATAAGCGGAGCGAACCAAGGCACGGACTCCGCAATCTCCATGAGTAAGGGTCGATGGCCCCGGAGGGGGGTAGATTCGCCATAGTCATTCCGAGGGGAGGGGACTGGGAAACGTGGGAGCCGTTTGTCGAGGAATGTGGCCTGGACGGCCGTTGTCTTGAAAGTCCAGTTCATGGTTAAAGTGGCGATGAGTCGCTCTGGCAAGTGGGGGATGATGGGCCGACTGAAGCACGCATCGATTCGTGCACGTTTGTTATAATCGAGAACCTTTCACCAGCGCGGCTCTGAATGCTGACAGTACTCCGGTCCTCAAAGCTAAGATCGACGAGGCGTCTTCTGTCAAATGGATATGGCACATTGGAGCTATGCGGATAATCGGCGGATGTGCTGGCAAGGACTGAAGTACTGAAGATTGAAGAAGGGGTAATGGCCTTTGATGCCGCCGCCGCCACCCGACACCGAATGATGCACGTTGATATCATTTCGATTGGGTGTTTCCTTGTCAGTGAAAAGACTTCAGTCATTAAGGACCAAGTCACAATACGGCTGCTACCGTGGTGGCTGTCTAGAACGAAGATGTACCGCTGTCACTTTGTAGATGGTCAAGGAGTCCTTGGGACCACACTTGCTTTCGAACAGTATCAGCGCGAACGAGTACAACTTGCCTTGGATTTTAAGAAAATATTTTCCGATGCCTCCGCGACTTCGTAGTATTTCGTTGCCACACAACACAACAAGGGAAAGAGTGGACCGACAGGATCTCCGCGCCAATCTTGGGCCATGTGACTGTATGGATTGCCTCGTGACTGATCTTCTCCAAAGTCGATCATGGGCACGTCCATCTAATTGGTAGATAGTCGCACCGTGGGCGTGTGTGCAAAGCCTCGACTCTCGGCGCGTGCCCACACCTGCGATATTTAAAGGTTCGCCCCAGTTCGCCCTCCCCTTTGTATCTTGCTGCTTATTACTACGCCGAACCAACTCGATCCGCAATGTCGTATGACTCGTATCCGACAATGAAGCCCTCAAAGTACGACAAGTAAGTAGGGCCGGAGGATTTAATACCCTGTCCCGTGAATTTTGACAACAGATCTACCAGCAGGAGCGGTGCTGGTGGTAGTGTCGGACAGAATGTTCAATTCAGGTATGGAACTTCGGTATTCATCTGGGTGGCGACGTGTCTCACTCCAAACGTTTCTTTGCTCAGCTCATCCAGGTATGGGCTTGAAATTGCGCCGGCCGTCCAGCGCTGATCTTGCGTACAGTACTGTAATACCCCCGCGGTGAATTCAGCTTTTTG
The DNA here is from genome assembly GCA_022376525.1 of Russula vinacea. Classification (NCBI taxonomy): domain Eukaryota; kingdom Fungi; phylum Basidiomycota; class Agaricomycetes; order Russulales; family Russulaceae; genus Russula; species Russula vinacea. Next base: position 159,181 of record WTXL01000062.1, read on the forward strand.
GCTAAGAAAGGGTACTTTCCCATCATCAGATTAGCGCCTCCCTGCGCATGACTGATCGCGTTCTTCTCCAGTGCCCGTACAAGCGCTGATGCTAGTTCTAGCGCCGAAGGTGCATTCACCACCAGGGAAAACTCTGACGTCGATGCGTATGGATCCTTTTTGTATTCGTCCCGGGACCACACCTCTGACATTGATTATTGAACCCCCGATCGCTCCTAAACGCACTCAAGCCTGGATCGGCAGATGAATCGGTATACATCACGGGGCCCGCCCAAGCCACCCACTGGGGTGCCCGACCGGGGGAAGAAAACGCCAACCACAAGTCCCACAACGCCAACCACACAGCGGCAGACACCTCAGCGCATTGAACAACAGATACAAATACCCGCCCAGGATTCAAACGTGGCCAGTAGGCCCCTTCCTCATCGGCAACAGACAAACCAACCCACAGGGGGACAGACGCCTCACCTCATTGGCAGCAAACAAACCAAATCACAGGGGGACAAACGCCTCAACTCCCTCAGCACAAACTTTCAACCCATCGTGGCACAGACGCCTCAGACCACAGAGGAAGGGACTCGCCACACGACCAGCAACGAAGAGCAGACAACGGACAAAAAAGGCCCGTGTCCCTGCGGTGACCTCGAACGAGCAAACCACGGCAGGGTCTAAGCGATGAGGTGTGCATCTGCCTTGGTGCTGGTGTAGGATTGTTTTTTATGGAGACTCGCTGAGCTTGTCCCTCACTTGTCGAGGTCGCGAATACATATCCCGTTACTATAGCATAGAATACATGACGAGATCAAGGAAACATATCACAGCTACAACAAACTCTTGGTGTCATACTCTGCCCTCGTTAGTCGACATTCAATGTGATGTGGTCATCTTGTGGAATATGGCTGGTTGAAATGGATGAATTCTTTATACGTTCGACTAGGGCACCGCTGTGCGCCGCAACACAACCAGGCTCTTTTGCCATACGTCGTCGTCGTCTCTGATTCCCAATGTTCGAATGCACCATCCGATCAGACTGCCAAAGGCCGACATGATCGCGACGAAGATACGGTCGAGACGTTTGAGATATGAAGCTGAAGAGCAATAGCGCAATGAAAAAGTCACCATTCTATCCAAGGGATAAACGTGAACCGGGTGCAACGTCTGGGAAGGCAGTAAACGACGTACGACCACATAAGCAACGCCCAAGGAAGGCTGAAAATAATGGCCATGGTTCAAGACCGAAATTCTGTGAAACTCCGATAGAGATACGTCGACTGCCTAAGTGTTACCTCGGAAACACATCAGTGCGGCTGTCACTTACCGCGCTTACAGGGTCTTCTTCTGCTTGGTCGGTTGTGACGAACTAGGAGCAGGCCAATCATAGTGCTCCAATACTAGCTAGTACTGAGAGGGAGCTGGCGATCTGTGAAGGAGATGTGAGATGACCACTTCACTCGCGCTCGTTATGTTGGTCCCGCTAAGATTTGAAAGGACTACGCCAGGGATAGCAAGAAAGCCACGTTGGCTGATAGCATCACTGTCGACTATGTAGTAATCGCGTGAGACTGGAGAACCAAGCCCGTTGCGACGTTGAATACGAACCCATAGAATCAGGCCATCCCACTCATCGACCAGCTTGTCATGAAGCTTTCCAAACCACCTCAATAATGATCTCATCTGTCCATAATCTCCATTTCCGTAGATGAACTCAGGTGCCAGGAAAAGCAGGGCGACACCAGCGTGATAAGTAAAGATCTTTCGTGTTTGGTATGTCATACACTGTCTGATCCCCATAAGCCGCGCATGCCTCTGTCCGTGGAAGATAGGAACCTCCAATGTGCTAAACACGAGCATGACTTAACAATGCGAACCGCGTGTGATCAGATCGAAGCGGTGCTTACCAAACACGACAGAAGGCGCGCTTGAGAAGGAGACAGTGAGTAGTGATGGAGTGTGTGTCTACCGTGTACTCACTAATCCCAGCAGTGTGGTATGCCAAACCGCCCTTCGCCTCTGAGCTATAAAGTCAGCGATCCCTTTCCTCCTTCAACACCCTGCGTACCTTGGCCGCTTGTACAAGTTCCATGATTCTGCGCATCGTATCACCGTCGTAGGGTAGATTCGACTTCGGGTCAACATATCTATCGTATCAGTGTTGGCCTCTTTCTCCAAAAGCTAACCTCGGTCAGTGGCTCACCGACACAACCAAACATGACATCCCCAAAAGATCGTCATAAACATCGATTGGAAGACGGCGATCTCCAAAGACGACTGGATAGAGGGACCAGTGATTCCTATCGCAACAATATAGCGCTTACGACCCAATCCAGTAGAAGATGGCAGACCCACCAATAAAGGGCCTCCAGGCGATGCTCTGCACACCACATTAGTGGACGCTGCGGGAAACTCCGAAGTGACAGGTGTAACGCACTGACATGTGCCGGCGACTTTACTCCGAATACTTCAGATGTATGTAGCTGCATCATATGTCTCAGCCAGAACAGGCATGTGCATCGTGGCAAGCATAGTAATACGACCACGATATCCGTTCTCGCCTTCATGTCATCACCATAATGTCCAGCACCAAGTCATAGTTGTTGGAGGGGATAGTGATGTTGTCATCGTATAACTCGCTGTAGGTAGTTATAGAAATCTTCGATTTCATCCTTCAGTATTTGATCGTGCATGTCAGTATCAGTAAACAATCTCTTCAATAATGCATCAGTCATGACTGGGGGTTTCGTGATCACTGACACACGCACCCTCTCTCATCATAGAAGTAGAGGGCACCATCTGGGTGGGTTGCTGGGTCCACGGGCTACAATCTTGCTGGAGCGAAACTTGCTCAGAACCATTCGGTTCGGGAAAACTGGGAGAGCTCCACTAAACTGAACGATATCGTGCAAGATATAACGCACTAGGGAAATTCGGTTGTCAAAGGTTTCACATCATAAGCTATCTCCACGCGGGGTCTGCAAGAGGCGTGAGTGTGTAATGATAGGATGATATTGCTTACTTGCATCGTGACATTCCTATCGTATCGTGGAATTTGATCGGAATTGATGAGCTGCACAACGCGACCAGCAGGCAAAAATAGTCCAATGTCGTAAAATCGGAAGACGTTGGAGAATCTGGAAGTGGTTCATGATCCACAGCGGGGAGATAGGGATCGGAAGCGACTCTGTTGATGGATACGAGACGTCTACAACAACACTTGTCGAAGAGTGTCTCCTGCGAATTTCACTCATAGGTGGGGACTCAGGTCTCGTGTGTATAAGAGGAGGATGCCAAAGCTGAAAACGGATTGACTTCGCCATCGTCATGCGTAGGAGGTAGAACCGTAATAATTTCAAGGCGAGGGGGTTGGGTGGGTGTATGGGGACGCGTAGTGGGGGTGGATGGCCGAGTTGGTCTCTCACGTATCGAATCACGCGAGTTTGTTATAATTGAGTACCTATCACTGGCGCGGCTCTGAACGCTGACAGTCTAGGACTCAGTGCTACGATTGCGAAGCTTCTTCTGCCAAAGGGTCTGGTGGATGGGGTAGGTGGATGATCGCCAGCATGCCAGCAAGGACTGGAAATGGACGCCGACTGGTGGTGCGATGTGCTAATTGCTCTGTCAGCTGATGCTTGGGTGGCTCGCCGATGCTGGCACGCGCTGGCGGCGACAACATATTCCCTCACAGCAGCAGAACCTGCCACCGACACTGAATATGAGCTTGCCTCGGACCCGATAAACGACGCCACCCGGTTGGGATGTCCAAATATTCCAACCAAAAGCGGCACCACGTGTTCAACTTGCGACCAAAGAAGGCCAAAAGGGAAGCTCCACGGCCCGGGAAACGTCTGATGTAATCCCTTGCAATGCGTGTAATGCGAAGAAACTCAAGGACTTTGAGTACGGAGGCCATGAGGACAACTCAGAAGGCACAAGAAACCTTTACTATCGACTATCGCACCCTTTAACGCCTGAACGGCATGGGCGCATCTGTTTTCCTCTCTGGGCCAGCAGTCTACCTCCCGGTGTATAGAAGGATCTACGTATCAACCCGCTACCACGGGGTTGCATCGCAAATATCACTTTTCAAACAGATGTACATGGGGATTCGTTCGACGCGATCCTTGACGCGATCGTTGCCACTTGCTTAGGACCAGGTTCTGAAAATGCAAACCACACAACGACAGGCACTTCAGCGCGTTAAACAACGGATACAACTACCCGCCAGCCAGTACTCAGGCCCCGTCAATAGGCCCCTCCCTCATCGAAAACAGATAAACTACGGTGGACAGACGCCTCAACCCCTCAGGTACAAACATCTCAACCCGCCAAGGAACAGCCGCCCCAAACCACAGAAAAAGGGACCTCCGAGTTGCGGCCTCACCACACGACCAGCGGCGAAGTGCAGACAAGCGGCCAAAAGAGAAAAGCTCGTGTCCCGGAGGTGACGGCGAGGGAGCAAACTACGGCACGGTCCCAGCGATGAGGCTGTGTTATTTGCCTCTTGTGTTCGTTGTAGGATTGTTATTCTTGGTGGAGACTCGCTGAGCTTTGTCCAGCCCACTTTTGTAGAGGTTTTAAACACGTATCTTCCGTTACTATAGCATGGAAGTACACAACAAGAAATGCAGAGACACATATCACAGCGTACAGCAAGCTATGCGGTATTGTGTGAACGCGTGAATCGTTAAACTCTTCCCTCACTAAGTCGGCTACTCAATGAAATACGGTCATCTAGTGGGACGCGACGGGTGTGAAATGGATTTAAATCTTTTACCCGCTCGAATAGTGTACCGCATGTGCGCCGCCGCCGCCACCCAACCAGGCTATTTTTCCGCACGTCGTCGTCGCCGCTACGTCCCTTAGCAACCCGAAAGCGCCATACGGTGAAAGCAGGCAGAAGGGCCGACACGATCCCGACGAGGACCACAATTGTGAAGGCCAATGAGATAGAGAAGCAGAGGATCAATAGCGCAATGAGAAAGGTCACCATTCTACCCAAGGGAATTTCATAAACGTGAACCGAGTGCAACGTCTGAGGAGGAAAGATGTGACGTACGACCACATGAGCAACGCCCAAGGAAGGCTGAAAACAATAGCCATCGGTTGAAGACCGAATTTTACATGAGAAATTCGATGGAGGTATGTCGACTGTCCAAGTGTTACCTCGGAACACACGTCAGATGCAACTGTCCACTCACTGCGCCTGCAGGGTCTTCATTTTGCTTGGTACGGTTGTAATGAACCAGGAGCAGGCCAATTATAATGCTTCCTATACTAGTTAGTATTGAGAGGCAGCTGGCGAGTGATGCATAAAGTGTATAGAGTTGACTCGGGCTCGTTATGGACTCGCTAGGATCTGAAGGGGTTATGCCAGGGATAGCAAGAAAGCCCACGTTGGCTGTTAGCGTCACTGTCGACTAGTGGGTAGTAATCACGTGAGACTGGAGGTCCACGTTGCGTGCGCAGTTGAACACGAACCCATAGAATCACTCGTTCCCAGTCTTGTACAAGATCGCTCATGACGCTCTTCCAAACCCTCTCAACGACGATTCCATCTGTCCACAATCTCCCAATCTCGCGTAAATGATCTTTGGGTGCCAGGAAAAGTAACGACGACAGGACCACGAAAGAACCAGATTTTTCATGGTTTGGTTTGTCATACACGGACTGATAACTGATAAGCCGCGCGTGCCTCTGTCCATGGAAGTGTAGGAACCTCCAGTGTGCTAAACACGTGCATGAGTTAACAATGCGAATGACTTGTGACCGGATCCGAGCGGGGCCCACCAAAAACCGACAGAAGGCGTGCTTCAGAATGAGACAGTAAGTAATGGAGGAGGGGTGTGTGTGTACCATGTACTCACTAATCCCAGCAGTGTGATATGCCAAACCATCCTTCGCATCTGAGCTACAAAGTCAGTGATCCTTTTCCTCTTTACAATACATTGGCATACCCTTGGCCCCTTGTACAAGTCGGATCATTCCGCCCATCGTATCACCATCGTAGGGTAGAGTCGAAGACTTTGAGGTTAACACATCTATGGTATCAATGTTAGCCTCCTCCTCTAAAAGCCTGACCTGGGTCAATGGGCTCACCGACGCAACCATGCATCAAGATTCCCATAAGCTCTTCATAAGCATCGAGTGGAAGACGGCGATCACCAAAGACGACTGGATAGAGTGACCAGTGATTCCTATCCCGACAATATCGGCGCTTACGACCTCAATCCAGTAGGAGATGGCAGACACACCAATAAAGGGACTCCAAGCGATGCCCTGCACAACGCATCAGTGGAAACGGCGGGTAACTCTGAAGGTGACGGGTGTAACGCACTAACATGTGCCGGAGACTTGACCCCAAAAAGTTCAGATAACATATTACTTGCATCATATGTCTCGAGCCAGAACAGGCATCGTGCATCGTGGCAAGCATAGTAATACGACCATGATATCCGTTTCTCAGGTTTCTCATCGAAAACTATAATGTCCAACACCAAGTCGTAGCTTTTGGAAGGGATGGATAGTCGGTCGATATGAATGACTTGTTGTAAATAGTTATAGAAATCTTCGATTTCATCCCTCATTGCTTTGTTGTGCATGTCAGTGTCAGTAAATAATCTCTTCAATGGTGCCTCAGTCATCGCTGATGACTTGCGTGATCATTGATATACGCACCCTCTCCTCATCATAGAAGTAGAGGGCACCATCCGGGTGGGTCGCTGGTATCCACGGGCCACAGTCTTGCTGGAACGAATCTTGCTCAAAACCATTCGGTTCGGGAAAACTGGAGAGCTCTATTAAACTGAACGATATCATTCAAGATATAACGCACTACGGGAATTCGGTTGTTAAAGGTTTCACATCATAAACTGTATCCTCGCGGGGTCTGCAAAAAGATGTAAGTGTGTAATGAAGGGTGGTATAGCCTACTTGCATCTTGGCATCCTTCGTGTATCGTGGAATTTGATCAGAATTGATAGGCTGCACAAAGCGACCTTCAGGCAAAAAGTGGTCCAATGTCGGATGGATGGAAGACGTTGTGGAACGTGGATTGGTTGAGGAAGACATTGGGAGCGGCTCTGTTGTTGGATGTTGTACGTTCACAACGATACTTGTCGAAGACCGTCTCCTGCGAAGTTCACTCATAGGTGGAGGGCTCAGCGGCTCGTGTGTATAAGATGAGGGTGCCAGAGGTTGAATGACGGGACCAACTTTGCCATCATCACGAGTAGAAGGTAGTGTCGTAATAATTTCAAGACGCGAGGGGTTGTCCGTCACGGTATGGGGGCGGGTTGTGGGGGTGGGTGGCCAGGTCGCTCGCTCCCTTGACCGCAATTGGTCCAGGCTACATCCGAGCTGGGGACAAGTCGCTCTACGAAGTCGTAATGGTTGGCCAAGTGGTGCACGCATCGATTCGTGTGAGTTTGCCGTGATTGAGTACCCGTCACTGGCGCGGCTCTGAATACTGACAACAGCACCCAGGTTCCCAGGGCCGCGATTAACGGGGTTTCCTCCGCCGAGAGCATGTGGTAGATTGGTCGTATGCGGATGTTTGACGGCAATATTGGCAGGGGTGCCCGTTGGACTCTCTGTGTGCTCGTGGAGGCTGGGACGGCTCGCGGATGCTGGCACGTAGCTGGCAGCGACCACATAATCCCCTGCAGTAGCTGAACCACCTCGCACCGAATATGAGCTTGCCTTGGACCCAATGAATCGACGTTCAGCCGGCTTGGGGCGTCCAAAATTTTCCAGCCAAAAGCGGCACCATGTGTTCAACTTGCAGCCAAGAAATGCTATAATGGAAGCTCCGCGGCCCGGGAAACGTTTGATGCATTGCCTTGCAAGTTCCTTTGCAATCCTTGTTGCAATCCGTATTATGCGCAGAAACTGGAGAACTTTGAGTACGGGGGCCATGAGGACAACTCAGAAGGTCCAAGAAACCCCGGCTATCACCATCCATTTCGCATGCTCGGTATGGGCGCTCGTATATGATGAATTCTTGGAGGCACCGCCACAGCGCGACGCCACGTCGCCTCAGGCTTTATGATAGAATCCTCAGCCACGTGCCTTAAATTCATTTTAGCATCGTCCCTTCCCTAGACACTGCACTGTTTTAGTCTTTACTCGTATATAAGTAGTAGTTTCTTCTACCTTCTTGCCTCAGTCTTACTACCGAAAGACTGAGGTTAGTCGCGCACAAGGGTCGCGCATTTCATTTCCGTTCCGTTGCTTACTAATCGTGAGCTGAGGGTGAAACAGTGGTGAAACTGGCGAACAAACAAAGCCAAATTTGTCTGACAGCTGATGACATCTTGGATGACATGCAGTGTCTTCTGCCTTCGTCATTTCTTTATCAATGGTTATAAGAGTTTGGCTATGGGTGAATAAAGGTGTTCTACACATGGTGTTTAGGCTTCGGAGTAGGATATTTTTTGTGAGTATCCGCTGAGCACTGTCTAGCCCACACTGGCATTCAAGTATGAACGTTTGAACTTTGAACTTTGGAGGTCGTAAATACATGTCTTCTATTACCATAGCATGACATACATAACAAGAGATCAATGAATAATATCACAGCGTACAACAAACTCGGTGGTATAGTGTGAATACATGAAACGTTATACTCTGCCCTCATTCAGTCGGCTACTCAATGTGATGCGGTCATCTGAGACTGCCAGTGGGACACGGGGGGTGTGAAATGAAATAAATTTCTTTACGCGCTTGAATAGGGCAACGCGTGTGCGCCGGAACACAGCCAGGCTCTTTTCCCACACTTCGTCTTCGTCTTCTTCAGATTCCCAAGCGGTCCAAACGCCCCATCCGATCAGAGCAGCCATAAGGACCGACATGATTGCGACGAAGATACGTGTCGGGGCATTTGAGATACTGAAGCAGAAAAGCAACAGCGCAATGAAAAATATCACCATCCTATCACCGAGGAGGAATTTTATAAACGTGAACCGAGTACAACGTCTGAGGAGGCAAAAGATGACGTACGACCACATAAGCAACGCCCAAGGAAGGCTGAAAATAATGGCCATCGGTTCAAGACCGAAGATTTCGTGAGAACTATGAAAGAGATACGTCGACTGCCCATCTGTTACCTCAGCGCACACATCAAATGTGACTGTTCACTCACTGCGCCTGCAGGGTCTTCTTTTGCTTGGTACGGTTGTGACGAACCAGGAGTAGGCCAATCATAATGCTTCCGATACTAGCTAGTACTGAGAGGGAGCTGGCGATCTGTGAAGGAGATGTAAAAATGACGACTTGACTCGCGGCCGTTATGTTGGTTCCGCTAAGATTTGAAAGGACCACGCCAGGAATAGCAAGAAAGCCGACGTTGGCCGTTAACATCACTGTCGACTAAGTAGCGATCACGTGAGACAAGAGTCAATTAGGGTTGCGACGCAGAATACCAACCCATAGAATTATGTCTGTCCACTCTCCTAACAGCTTGCTCATGGCATTCTTCCAAGCTGTCTCAATGATGACTTCATCTGTCCACAATCTGTCCATTTCTAGTAGATGAACTTCGGGTGTCAGGAAAAGCAGCGGCGAAAGGATCGTGATAAGTAGAGATCTTTCATGTTTGGGTTTGTCATACACAGACTTATCCCTGATAAGCCGCGCGTGCCTCTGTCCGTGGAAGTATAGGAACCTCCAATGTGCTAAACACGTGCGCGAGTTAAACTTATGTGAACTCTTGTGATCAGATCAGACCAGGGCTCACCAAAAAATGACAGAAGGCGCGCTTGAAATTGACACCGTAAGTAGTGGAGGGGGTACTATGTGTGCACTGTGTACCCACTAATCCCAGCAGTGTAGTATGCCAAACCACCGTCTGCATCTGAGCTAAAAAGTCAGCGATCCTTTCCTCCTTGCAACACAGTGGCGTACTCTTGGCCGCTTGTACAAGTTGGATCATTCCACGCATCTCATCTTTATCATACGGTAGAGTCGAAGACTTCGAGGTTATCACATCTATGGTATCGATGTTAGCCTCTTTCTCTGAAAAACCTGACCTGGGCCAAAGAACTCACCGACGCAACCATGCATTAAGATCCCCAAAAGCTCGTCATAAGCTTCGAGTGCAAGACGGCGATCACCAAAGACGACCGGAAAGAGTGACCAGTGATTCCTATCTCGACAATATCAGCGCCTACGACACCAATCCAGTACTAGGAGATGGCAGGCCCACCAATAAAGGGCCTCCAGGCGATGCTCTGCATACTACATTAGCGGAATCGACGGGAAACTCTAGAGGTGACAGGTGTAACGCACGGACATGGGCTGGCGACTTGACTCCGAATAGTTCAGATGTCATGAAGTTTGCATCATACGTATCAAGCCATAACAGGCATCGTGCTTCGTGGCAAGCATAATAATACGACCACGATATCTGTTTCTCAGGTTCCTCATCGATCACCATAATGTCCAGCACCAAGTCATAGTTGTTGGAGGGGATAGTTAAATGTTCGTTACGTATAACTCGCTGTAGGTAGTCATAGAAATCTTCGATTTCATCCTTCATTATTTGATCGTGCATGTCAGTGTCAGTAAACAATCTCTTCAATAATGCATCAGTCATGGCTGGGGGTTTGCGTGATCACTGACACACGCACCCTCTCTTCATCATAGAAGTAGAGGGCACCATCTGGGTGGGTTGCTGGTGTCCACGGGCTACAGTCTTGCCGGAGCGAAACTTGCTCGGAACCATCGGGTTCCGGAAAACTGGAGAGAGCTCTATTCAACTGAACGACATTATTCAAGATACAACGCACTGGGGGAATTTAATTGTTAATCGTTTCACATGATAATCTGTCTCCACGCGGGGTCTGCAATGAGATGTAAGCGTGTAATGATTGGATGATATAGCCCACTTGCATTGTGGCATCCTTCGTGTATCGTGGAATTTGATCAGAATTGATGAGCTGTACAAAGCGACCTTCAGGCAAATTGAGGTCTTCCGATGTCGGATAGTTGGAAGACGTCGGGGAGCCTTGAGCTGGTTCATCAGGTAGATTCACAGCGGGTGAGTCAGAGGACGAATGGACGATCTTGTCCATGGAGAATGGCTCGTCTGTTATTTGTGGTGGATTGGTCGGAGAGAGGATCGAAAGCGATTCTGTTGATGGATACTGGAATCGGATGTCCACATCGATTGTCGAAGACTGTCTCCTGCGAATTTCACCCATAGGTGGAGGACTCCGCGGTCCGTGTGCATAAGGGGAAGATGGCGAGGGCTGAACGACGGGATTGGGTCCGTCATCGACATGAGTAGAAGGCAGAACCGCATGAGTAGAAGGCGAAGCCGTACTAATTTCGAGGCGAGGGGGGTGCCAGTGGGTGGGCGTGTGGGGGCGGGTCGCGGGGGTAGATGGTCGTATTGGTCGTTCCCTTGATCGCGATGGGTCCTTTGCTGGGTCCGGGCCACGCCCAAACTGGCGATGAGGCGCTCTCGGATATCGTGATGTCTGGCCATCTGGAGCACGCAACGATTCGCGCGAGTTTGTTATAATCGAGTATCTGTCGCTGGCTTGGCTCCGGTTGCTGACAGCACTCAGGTTCCCAGTGCTACGATTGCCGACTTGGAGGGTTCTCCCATCAAGGGGATGCGGTAGATGGTGGGGACCCCCTGGTGGATTGGGAACATATGGATGATTGACGGAAAGGGTGTCATGGACTGGGATTGTTTGCGCTGTTTGTGCGGCTGTTGCAGGTTGTCCCTCTATTTGCTCGTGGAGGCTCGGATGGTTCGCCGATTGTGGCACATAGCTGGCAGCAACCACATATTCCCGCACAACAGCTGAATCACCTGACACGGAATATGAACTCGCCTTGGTCTCAACAAATCGACGCTCGGCCGATTTGGGTCTTCCAAAATCTCCGAAATTTTCCTGCCAAAAGCGCCGCCACCAGTTCAACTTGCGACCAAGCAAGGCTAAGAGAGAGGCCCCGCGGACAGGGAAACGTCTGATGCAACCCCTTGCAAGTCGTATTATGCGCAGAATCTCGAGAAGGGCTCTGAGTACGAGGGCCATGCAAAACGAAGATAACTCAGATGGGATGAGTATCGTACCTTTGCCCCATAGTAAAACACCAATGAGATAAGCGTGATAAGCGCGTGAACCAAATACTGTTCCAAGTGGCTAACGACATTCCGGTGGTGTGCCTCGCGGTCCGGCAACAATCAGCGTCGCGAGCTCGCCCCTGGACGCGCACCCCTCATTTTCGACCGAGAAGCACTACGTGCTCCCGCCCATTTGATGTGCAGACAGTCAGATCTTCAGTATACTGTATACAGCGTTAGTCTTAGAAGTGTCTAAGCAAGTCCGCTGCATGATATGAACATGGTGACTCATAAAGAGATCACAGTTGCACCCTTGCAGTAAGTATCCGAATAACCAACCAACCCACGATCATTGCCAATTGCCTGACTCGGAGTTGCCTGGGATCGGGGACGGAAATCGCGAACTACACAAACGACACACTTCATTGCACTAAACAACAGATGCAACCAAGGATGCAACCACCCTTGCAACTACTCACCCAGGTGCCAAGCACCGCCAATACGCCCCTTCTTCATCGGAAACAGACCAACCAAACTACAGTGGGACATTCGCTTCAATCCCCTCAGGAACACGCATCTCAACCCTCCGAGGAACAAATGCCCAGAAGAAAGGATCCCAATCACGAAGCGCAGGCTCAGATATACAGTACTAGGCGGCCGAAAAAAGCTCGTCCCCGCGCCGGCGGCGAGCGTGCAAAGTCTAGTAAACGATGGCGTTCATGGGACAGCTGCCCTGGTGTTCGGGCTCCGAAGTAGGATTACTTTTTTGTGGGGATTCTGTCTAGCCCACATTTGTGGAGATCGTAAATACATGTCTTCCGTTACCATACTGTAGCATGGCATACATAACAAGAGATTCAGTAACACGTATCACAGCGTACAACAAACTCTGCGGTACAGTACTGTATAGTATGAACACATGAAAGGTTATACTCCGCTTTCATTTAGTCGGCTATTCAATGTGATGCTGTCATTGGGGACACGGCGGGTGTGATATGGAATAATTTCCTTTACACGCCCGAATAGGGTAACGCGTGCGCGCCGGAACACAGCGAGACTGCTTTCCCACACATCGTCTTCGTCGTCTTCTTTAGAGTCCCAAGAGGTCCAAATGCACCATCCGATCAGAGTAGCGATAAGGACCGACATCATCGCGACGAAGATACGTGTCGAATGATTTGAGATACTGAAGCAGAAAAGCAACAGTGCAATGAAAAATATCACCATCCTATATCACCGAGTAATTTCATAAATGTGAACCGAGTACAACGTCTGGAGAGGCAAAAGATGACGTACGACCACATGAGCAACGCCCAAGGAAGACTGAAAATAATGGCCATCGGTTCAAGACCGAAGATTCTGTGAGAACTGCGAAAGAGATACGTCGACTGCCCAAGTGTTACCTCGGTGCGCACATCAGATGCAATGGTCCACTCACTGCGCCTGCAGGATCTGCTTTTTGTTTAGTACGGTTGTGACGAACTAGGAGCAGGCCAATCATAATGCTTCCTATACTAGCTAGTACTGAGAGGGAGCTGGCGATCTGTGAAGGTGACGTGAAGATGAACACTCCGCTCGCGCTCATTATGTTGGTCCCGCTAAGATTTGAAAGGACCACGCCAGGGATGGCAAGAAAGCCGACGTTGGCCGTTAGCATCACTGTCGACTAGGAAGCAATCACGCGAGTCAAAAGAGGAGCCAATTAGGTTGCGACGTCGAATACGAACCCATAGAATTATGTCTGTCCACTCTCTTAACAGCTTGTCCATGACGTTCTTCCAAGCCGTCTCAATAATGACCTCATCTGTCCACAATTTATCCATTTCGTGCAGATGAACTTCGGGTGCCAGGAAAAGCAGCGGCGACAGGACCGTGATGAGTAGAGATCTCTCATGTTTTGGTCTGTCATACACGGACTGATCCCTGATAAGCCGCGCGTGCTTCTGTCCATGGAAGTATAGGAACCTCCAATGTGCTAAACACGTGCGCGAGTTAACTTATGTGAACTCTTGTGATCAGATCAGATCAGGGCTTACCAAAAAACGACAGAAGGCGCGCTTGAGAATGAGACAATAAGCAGTGAAAGAGGGTGTGTGTATACCATGTACTCACTGATCCCAGCTGTGTAGTATGCCAAACCGCCCTTCGCATCTGAGCTACAAAGTTAGCGATTCTTTTCTTCCTTAAAATACACTGGCGTACCCTTGGCCCCTTGTACAAGTCGGACCATTCTGCGCATCGTATCATCATCATACGGTAGAGTCGAAGACTTCGAGGTTAACACATCTATGGTATCAATGTTGGCCCCCTTCTCTGAAAGTCTGACCTGTGTCAATAGGCTTACCGACGCAACCATGCATTAAGATCCCCATAAGCTCGTCATAAGCATCGAGTGGAAGACGGCGATCACCAAAGACGACCGGAAAGAGTGACCAGTGACTCCTATCCCGACAATATCAGCGCTTGTGACACCAATCCAGCAGATCGCAGACACACCAATAAAGAGCCTCTAAGCGATGCTCTGCACACTAGATTAGCGGAAACAGCGGGAAACTCTGAAGTGAAAGGTGTAACGCACTGACATGTGCCGGCGATTTGACCCCAAATAATTCAGATGTCATGTAGCTTGCATCATATGTCTCAAGCCAGAACAGGCATCGTGCATCGTGGCAAGCATAGTAATACGACCATGATATCTGTTTCGCGGGTTCCTCTTCAGTCACCATAATGTCCATCACCAAATCATAATTCTTGGAGGGGATCAATAGATCGTCGCCACGCAGAACTTCCTGCAGGTACTTATAGAACTCTTCGATTTCGTCCCTCATTATTGGGTCGTGCATGTCAGTGTCAGTAAACAATCTCTTCAAAGGTGCATCAGTCATAACTGGGGGTTTCCATGATTGCTGACACACGCACCCTCTCCTCGTCATAAAAGTAGAGGGCACCATCTGGGTGGGTTGCTGGTATCCACGGGCCACAGTCTTGCCGGAGCGAATCTTGCTCAAAACCATTTGGCTCGGAGATACTGGACAGAGCTATTTACCTGAACGATATCATTCAAGATACAACGTACTAGGGAAATTCAGTTGTTAGAGGTTTCACATCATAAGCTGTCTCCACGCGGGGTCTGCAAAGAGGTGTAAATGTGTAATGAAAGGATGGTAGGGCCTACTTGCATCGTGGCATTCTTCGTGTATCGTGGAATTTGATCAGCATTGATGAGCTGTACAATGCGACCTTCAGGCAAAAAGTAGTCGAATGCCGGATGGTTGGAAGACGTTGGGGAACCTAGAGATGGTTCATCATGAAGATCCACAGCGGGGGTGTCAGGGGATGAATGGACGGTTGAGGAATCCAAAGTGAACGGTTCATCTGTTATTTGTGGTGGATTAGCCGGAGGAGACATTGCGAGCGAGTCCGTTGACGGATTCTGAATGTCCACGATGATTGTCGAAGACTGTCTCCTGCGAACTTCACTCATAGGTGGAGGACTCAGCGGTTCGTGTGTATAAGAGGGGATGCGAGCCTGAGGGCTGAACGACGGGATCGACTTTGCATCATCATGAGTAGAAGTGGGGACGTAATAATTCGAGACGAGGGTGGGTGGGTGGGTGGGATGGGTGGGCGTATGGGAACGGGTGGGCGTATGGGAGGGGTTATGGGGGTGGATGGCCGAGATGGTCGCTCCCTGGACCGCGCTGGGTCCGGGCCACGCCCAATTGGCGATGAGGCGCTCTGGATATCGTGATGGCTGGCCATGTGTAGCACGCATCGATTCGCGGGAGTTCGTTATGATGAGTATCTGTCACTGGCGCGCTCTGAATGCTGGCAGCACTCAGGTTCCCAGAGCTACGATTGCCGAGGGTTCTTCCGCTAAGGATATGCGAAAAATGGGAGGGACCCCCAGGTGGATTGGGACATATGGATGGTCGACGGAAAGGGTGTCGGGGACTGGGGGGGATGGACGCCGACTGTTTGTGCGACCGCTGCCGTTGGCCTGTCTGTTAGCTCGTGGAGGCTCGCACGGCTCGCCGATGGTGGCGCATAGCTGGCAGCGACCACATATTCCCTTACAACACCCGAACCACCGGACACTGAAGATGAACTCGCCTCAGTCCCAAGAAATTGACGTTCAATCGGTTTGGGGCGTCCAAATTTTCCCAGCCAAAATCGCCACCACTGGTTCAGTTTGCGACCAATGAAGGCTAAAATGGAGGCTCCGCGGCCTGGGAAACGTTTGAGGTAATGTCTCGCGATGCGTATTATGCGCAGAAACTTGAGAAGGGCGTTGAGAGCGGGGCCATACAATCCGAGGACGACGCAGGAAGGTCAAGCCAAACCCATTATCGCAGCCTGTGTCGCCCTGAACAGCATGGCGCCTCATGTTAACTTCTATCCGTGGTTTGCCCTACTAGGGCTCGCGGTCTACCTTATCCCACCCGTTGTACTGTGTTGATGCGTAGGTCGTCGCTTCTAGTTTTAGTGTGTGCATCGCAAGGGCTACAGGTCCATGAATTGGCCCATACACCTGAATGTTTTCTCGCATGGGTTTTCCGGATATATGTCATTACGTACAATCATTGCTAAATTGGGTTTAGTTCATCTCTCGCCGTCCCGTGACGATTAAATCACCAAATCAAGACAATTAAATACCGTCGTATCTAGAGCCTAAAATGACAGATGTGGTCAATACACCGACACCGTAGTTACTGTAATGGTAGTTTCAGCAGGGGCACACGCTTGGATCAAAAAAGCAGGCTGCGGCAAGGGAATATAGTGCGCACGGGTGCGCTAAACATGCACGCGCAGGACTGGCCAGATAGAACAGGTTTCCAGATGGTGTCAGGGGACAACTGCTATTGTTGCGGCGGCATGCTTCAAAGAGAGAATGGATCATGACCCTTACCCAGATGCAAATTGCCCTAATGGCTAGCTCTGTGAATACGTATCAGATTTGATTACAACATTCGGTCAGTGCAACGACACTTGGCCGTAATTCCACGATTGATCCCACACCACTTTCATCTGTGTCCACTGCCTTGTCAACGTAAAGGCAGTTTCCGGGATTCAGAGGTCTCCTCGCTGCCTTGCTATGATTTCGCGCTTTCAGCACCAGTGTTCAGAGAAGTGATCGTAGAAACGTGGGGTTTCCGCCACCGTGAATGTAACCATGGCGCAGAAACGTGTTTGTACCCCTGGAGGATTAGGGGAAATACACGAGGATACAAGGCCGCAGCCTACTTCAGTTAACACATGCCACGGCCATGTGCATGCAGACTCGCGAAACACAGCCCCCCAACAACAGGTGTAGACGTCGTGCGCCACCTCAGACTGACAGAATAACACCTGCACTCCCAGCTTAGGAGTAGTCTGTGGAAGCGGCTGTGGGGTTATAACCTCCAAGTGTGAACCTGTAGTTCCAGAAAGCGGTGAGGTACGATATAGCAAAGCGGTTGGTCACCTCATACCAATAGTCACGCCAAGAATGGAAACGTTCACACCAACGCGGAAATAGTCTCCTCGAGGCGAGGACACTTCACTCAGAGACGCAGCAAAAACAACACGTAGGAGTGCTAACTTGGGAAATTGCATTTTGCCAGTTTCATGCTCACTAGAACATGCATACAGATCCAATGAAGCCAGCAATAGGGCAAGGGGGGGCTGAACCCAGGACACGGTTACCAAAGTCAACCTCCTCCCCTACGAATAGTCTGTGGCGTCCACGCCTCAGGCTGCCAGTCTCTATCCTTTCCAGTAGGAGGCAATCCTGGGCTGTGAGATGGCCGAGGGGCCCGTTTGACATCGTGAGTATGTGAGGAAAGTGGGGGCGTTTCGAGAACATCAGAAGACGACAGGGTCGAACCCTGTTCTTCGGTACGAATACCCTGTGAGATTGGCGGATGTGGATTTTCGACCACCGTGGGTTGCGAGCCAGCAGAAATACGTGCGCGTTCTTCCTGGTCCTTGGCCTGAATAATAGCCGCATTCTGCAGAACGCGTCGTTGGCGCTCCAGATCAGCCCGCAGCTCCTGACAATCGAGCGGAAGTAGTATAGGTGGTACAGCCTTGCATTTGAAAAATTCGGAACTCACCTCGAGGGTAGGTGGAGCCGTCCGGGTATGGGAGAGCCAAGAGACCCACTGTACTGCACACGGAGCCTTAGTCCATGGACGAGTCAGTACACGTTATGTGACATTTAACACGGACCTGGGAGGCGTCTTTCACCGCCAATATAATTCCACATGTCCTCATACACCTTGTACTGAACTCGGCGGCGTGTCCGGAGAGGATCTAGGTGGTGTTGATTAATTCAAGTTTCAAACCCACACAGCCCGAAAGAGCCGAGACACACCGTCGGTCAGGCTAGGGTACTCGAAGAACCGGTTCCCTTGAGGTGAAATCTTAGAGCCCCGATAACGGAAAAGCGGAGAGCTCCCACAAACCTTCGAGATCCTTCCCAACGAAGTGACGCTACACAGGACAATGAAAATTGTTATGTGTCAGAATGACAGGAAAGAAAAACAAATTCAAGTGGAGACAGCACCGGTCGATAGATGGACCTCAAAAGTCTTCGTAAAAATGACATGTCACTTTGGAGAA